>PNEQ01079057.1:0-17407 GCA_003012365.1 Medauroidea extradentata
CGCAAAATCCAAAAGAGGGGAAAAGGCAAACAGGTAGGGGTCAGAAGGGAGGGTTGCTAAGGAGGGGAAAGGGGGGAAAGGCACATCACCCTGAATTAGCGTTCATGACTACCCGAGTAGACGGCGCGAAATTCAAGCAGAGCGGAGACACAGACGAAACTAAAATTTTAAGTTCATATCAAAAGTACAATTTAAGGAGAACGAGCTGAGGGTCAGCTCAGTTTCATCGTCCTAGACATACCTATTTCGTTTGTATCAATAATTGCCAAACACTCCGTATGTATGCACACACATCCATAAATCCATAAACATATATAGGGTAAATCGGGAGGAAAGGTACGTGCTTTGAGGGGTGATAGTGCCGGTGATTCTGAACAAAATGTTTTCTAACAAACATATGCCCATTTCTTAATCTTTTCAGAGAAACCGAGTGAAAACAACAAGAAACTGGAGTTGTGCAGGTGACGGTAAATCATGATACTGTTATCGTATGTTTAGTTTAACTGTGTAAATTTCCTCACAAAATGTGTTCAAATACTCCACCACCATCTTCAATGCATTTTGTTGCTCTCATAGACAGCTGCTGTGTTGGTTTTAAGCCAACCACACACACAGTTATCCAATGGAATAAGATCAGGTGACATCGGTGGCCAAGTAATGACTCCGTTGCGTC
This sequence comes from Medauroidea extradentata, assembly GCA_003012365.1. NCBI lineage: Eukaryota > Metazoa > Arthropoda > Insecta > Phasmatodea > Phasmatidae > Medauroidea > Medauroidea extradentata. The sequence goes on from PNEQ01079057.1 coordinate 674, forward strand.
CGATCTAACACAGTATACGTTTCGTTGAGGTACTGTGTCACTGGCAGTACAGAATGTGCAGGAGTTCCGTCTTTGTGAAAGTACATACGAGCTCTTGTTGCCAAAGGGATATCCTCCAAGTATTATGCTAACACGTTTTGAAGAAAATCAAGATACCGTACTCCATTAAGACGATCATCCAAAACAACTGGACCGATGAGTTGGTCATCATTAATACGTAATACCGCACCACACGTTAACTGAAAAAAGTCGTTGAAAATTCCTTTCTACAGTAGGGTGAAGATTTTCGTCAGCCCATACGTGAGAGTTGCGTGTATTGTTAATTCCATTGCGGTTAAATGTTGACTCATCAGTGAACAGAATACGTTGAATTAATCGATCAATGGCAATGATCCACTGACAGAATTCATGCCGGTGGACATAATCTCCTTCATGCAGATGTACACTCTGCCGATGATATGGATACAGACTCTGCTCGTGTACTGTGCGTATCACTCTTGTTTGTGGAATATAAAGTTGAGCAGCAATTCGTCTCGAGCTAGTTGATGGGCTTCGTTCTAGTACCTGAAGAATGTTCTCAACTTCATTAAGAGCTTGTACGGGATGTTCGGATACAACATTTACGCTGGTAAGCGTACCACGGCCACGCAGTCCAGCAAACACCCTGCTACCTGGAACTCTGCAATTAGGAAATCGTCGTCCGTACTCACGAACAGCGGCTCTGGAATTCCCATCGGAGAAACCATAGACTAACATCATGTCAGCATACACTGCATGTGTGAAGATATGTGGCATTTTTGACTACACTGAACTATATTCACTGTACACGTAACAACACCGTAGTTCCCAATACTAGGGCCAGCACTGTAGGACTGAGACTGAGGTAAACAACTGCATCATGCTTAGCGTGCCACCGTGTGGAAATGTACAAAATTACACACAGCATATGATAACAGTAGCGTGATTTCCCGTCACCTGCACTTATCCCGTCCCTAGTTGTTTTCATTCGATTTCTCTGAAACCGTTAAGAAAAGGGTATATGTTTATAAGAAACATTTTTTTTTTTTCAGAATCACCAGTACTATCACCCCGCAAAGCATGTACCTTTCCTACCGACTCATCCTGTATATAGACACGTATCGAACGTTAGTAGTCGTATATATTGATATGAAAATTCATCCACAACCTCTCAAATTATTTCGAAAACGTTGCTCAATTGATTACAAAATATAAATCACCTGAAAAAATACCCAAGAAATGTTAATATTCTTAACCCCCGTAACAAACTGCTAATACTATCATTAACAAATGTGTATGGTATTAGCCGGTACTGTATTAATCAAAAGGCGTGGAATGAAACAAATTAACTATTTACTACAAAGCATATTTAAATAAAATTTATTTAATATTATGAATACATATATTTTGATCACTTAACGTACATTGTGATAAAAGGAAACATATTTCTTATTTTCTGAATTGGCACGAGTTCAGTGGACTAGCACAAAAATTTCAATTATGTATTTTAGCTGATCAAATTATATAAGTTATAACAAAGTTTTCAATAAATTATGAAACCATTCGTAATCGTCGAGCAATTATGAAAACACAAAAAAAAAGCCAAAATAACCAAGTGATCTGTTAGGATTAAGCAGAAAAGGTTTGTGCCAAATATCGCTCCCCAAATAAAGGCACCCTCGAGGGTCGGTTGGCGAGTGTTTACTTGAGCAAACACTGACAAAGAAAGTCTAAAACCCTTCGATAGAGAAAAGCACATTCTTTTTTCCTTCATCGAGGTACCAAAATAGATTCTATTCAAAATTCACGTTAATCGACATGCCCCGAATTCAGGGCCCACACAATTCTAGCCACATCTTATATTTATTTGTGGAATTTGAGTGAATAATTTACGTTTCTAATTTTAATATTAATGGGATTAAAGGTAACAATTTCCATTTACGTTCACGAATATGAGATACTAATTGAAACAAATATTTTGTGAAAACAATTATTTAACTTTGTCGTTTTAAGAAGTGTAGTCCTAGAAGCACTGCATATCTGTCTGATTTCATTTAATGAGAGTATTCAATTCGGCACTTTTAAATACAATGATTCTGATAGAGCCTTACAATTTATCCCACAAAAAATAAACATGAATTAACGGTCACAAACAAAATTAACGTGTTTGCTTATTTTCATCTATTGGAAACAAGAAGAAATTCATTCGTTCTGAAGTACACATGTCACAGGCGATGGTTACATAATCCGTTGTATTTAAGCGATTAATGTCTATGTCTCACAACTACTGCTAACTTGAAGATTAAGTGCAAACATTATCAAATCTCTTGTAATATCTCTTCTATTTTAATTATTTAAATTTAAATTTTCGAGTTTGAAGTATTCACACACGGATAAATTTTTCGAATCCGATGTACCTTTAAGTATAAAATATCAACTCACATTTTACATTTGAATTCGATTTAAATATACGCACTACAGACGACAAGCATACTAACACTCGCATAGTCACAGTTTGATTACACATGTTTCAACCAAATAAATTATATGTGCAGATATTATGTTACCGATATTTAGTTACCAGTTCTAATATTTACCATAGGATTTAGTTAGGGCAATACAATAGTTCATTAAATAGTTCCTACATAGTTAAAATATTGCAGCAAATAACGAGAAAACTTAATACTAACAATTTAAAAAAAGTACAGTTAACCCACATAGGAGAACGCGTTTAAAAAATGCAAAATTAGAGTTGTGTAAAAGGATACTTCCACTCGACGATATCTATACACAACTTTCTGATGGGATTCTTGAGTGGGAGGCAAAACAGTGCTCTAAGTGGTCTGTCAGGTGGGGCCTTTCCTGGCCGTCGCACCGGCCGCTTCTTGTTCGTGCTCATGGCTGTCGCACTCAACGCTGTCTGCCAAGCGGTAGACAGAGGTTTCTCGGGCGCAGTACTTGTGGTTGTACTTGTTCTGCCACCAAAGTTACTTTGTGGCCCTGAAAAAAAAAAGCATTTATAACATGTTAAAATATTTATTTTTAATTTCAACTAAAAACAAATAAAACTTAAAATATTTGTACAAAATAAGAACAAACGTTGTGAAATATTACGCAATGTAAGTTTAGTATGGTGTGTCGAAAAATAAGGGAAGAGGATTTTAACCAATCTTCGAGCAAAAAGTTTTTGCATTCTATCTTTTACGTCACGCTTCGTAAAGTATTTAATTTAAGCTCTGGATGACTCAGTGTACGGGAGTAAACTTTAAGTGCAATGAAAAATTCAAAACCCGCTTTTTACGTAACATTAGGAATTATAAAACCGCAGTGATGTAAAAATTATTTTAACTGAATGACTTAATTTGTACAATACTTCATAAAATAATTCACAAATATGTAATTAGAGTTCATTTTCGATAGTTCCAGAACATGGAAGATACTAACACAAATCAAATGTTGTGTCAATAAAACAGTATACTTTTCAATGTTTAAGAGGAAATAAATTTTAATTTTGTTAAAATTCAGACACTGGATAAATTATTTCCCAAAAGTTTTAAACTTTTTGAAGTTTATAGTTAACTTGCAAGCTACTGTCGAAGTCGTAGTTTCACGGTTTTCTTTTCGTGCAGATAGGAAAATATTAGTCACAGAATTGAAAAAAAAAAAGTTAAGTAAACAGCAAATTGCTGGACTAAGCCTGCTTGATACTACCTTTGTGTTTGTACAAAGAAAAAATTTTTATTTGTAAATCAATGAAATTGTTTGTAACTTTAATCATATTTCAACAGTGAAAAAAAAATATTTTCTCTGTGTATTTGCAAAAATATTTTGAAGTAACTAAGTGCAATTGTGGGAAAAAGCAACATGTTTCAGAGCATAATTTTGTACGTTAGAAATTTAGCCTGCAGTTTTATCTAGGGTTTAACAAATGAACATGGAATGCATCCTATTATGTTATAGCGCTGGTCGAGACGAAATCATTGAGATAAGACACGTATGGTCGGAAATGTCGGGAAAAGCTCTAAAAACCTGTTTTCAAAGTTCAAAGTGTGACGTCACCATAAAGACGTCATAGACGATCGCTCGTGCGTCAGTTTCCTTACTAGATGCCCGCTGCTTCCAACTGTCCCAATCTAGGTCCGTTGGAGATGTGTGTATCTCAATGATAACACGTTCGCCTGTTACGGGCGTGGTTCAGGGTTCGATCCTGGCGGACTACCGGTTTGATTAGGGTTTGGTTTTGTTTTGTTTTGAGGGCCCGCGCATGTTACCGAGTTGTTGTGGCCTTTCTGGCCCTTCCCCTCTTCCCCCTCTTGCCGATCTCCGTTTCCCTGGCCCCTTTCCAGACCCTTAGTATCACTCTCTGCTGGCCTGCCACCGAGGCAAACGTTAATTTTTCGAACTGTAGTTAATTCGACTGCTCGAGTGAAACCTTGATTATGAACCGCTTCACCTTTAATGAATTAGCAGATATGCACCTTTGCTACGGTGCACAAACGGAAATGCACCCGGTGCAAGTCGGTTTTATGCAGAAAGATTTCCTGCGCGGGTGTTACCAAGTCGTCACGTGTTTGCTGCAGTTGACCGTAACATTCATGAAAATGGCACGGCTTGGGTATGTAAACATTGCTGGAAGTCATCAAGTGTATGTGTTTTACAGTAAATTATTTTTGTGCTTTTGGCCGTAAGGTCTTCCACCACGAGAGGGTGGAGGCGGTCGTCGTCCTAATGAAGTCGAGGATATCGCGTTGGAATATGTTAATAATGCACCCAGTACAAGCACATGTCACGTTGGACATCAGCTTGGTGTCTCACACATGACCATTTGGCGGGTATGGCATCGCAATGGTGTATATCCATACCACAAGCAAAAGGTGTATAAGTTACTCCCACGGGATTATCCGCTAAGGGTACAGCATTGTGAAGTGTACCTCCAAAAATGCGGAGACGATCATGACTACCCATCTTTAGTTTTGTACACTGACGAAGCAATGTTCAGCGAAGAAGGCATATTCAACACTAAAAACAATCACTTTTGGGCGTCTGTAAATCCGCATGCTATGTATGAGCACAATAATCAGGAGAAATTTAAGGTAAATATATGGGTTGGGATTGTGGGCGAATACCTTATCGGCCCATACGTCCTACCCGTCAGGTTAAACGCTCATAATTATTTGATATTTTTGCGGTAGGTGCTACCCCATCTGTTGACTAATGCAAATGTTCCGGAAGAGGTTCGAAACACTTTATGGTACCAATACGACGGAGCGCCCACCGGCACATTACGCCAGAATTGTGCGTGATCACCTCAATGAGGCGTTCCCCCTTACATTGGATAGGTCGCAATGGCCCAGTTCGTTGGCCTGCTCGGTCTCCGGACTTGACCCCGCTAGACTTTTATTTTGGGATTGCATGAAGGAATTGGTGTATGCAACGCCAGTTGGGTCCGAAATGGACATAATTGCAAGAATCGGGGCCGCCGGCCATGAAATTGCGGAGAAACGCAATGTTTTGCGTGATGTATTCCAACTATTGCTGATAGGCGTAACGCTTGCATTCGTGCTAATGGCAGCAATTTCGAGCAATTATTGTGAAAGGAATGGCATGTTTATTGACCCTTTACTAATCATCCATAACAGAATGAAAACGTTCCACCAGCTTCTGTTACAGTATTTCAGTACAGACAAGAACGTAATTAGCATTGTCATTGTAACATAACTAGAGGTTTGGTAGTTAATCCGTTGTTTGCGCTTTATGGTGACGTCACACTTTGAACTTTGAAACCCGGTTTTTAGGGCTTTACCCGACATTTCCGACCATACGTGTCTTATATCAACGATTTCGTCTCGACCAACCTTATAACGTAAGAGAGTGCATTCCACGTTCATTTGTTACACCCTGTAGAATTTATCCTCATTTATTTTCTAAAAATCCATCCACTTTTTTATACTACTATCGGAATAGCATTGTTCATTAACTTTCCTTTGAAAGTACTGTGGAGGATATAAATTAGTTTCATACAATTTAGCTTTTTCCATCGTTGTCTAGTTCTGATTAGTAGTCAAATAAAATTCAGTCAGCATAGAGAGCGCCTCAACAGGCTATTTTGTTTTTATTGCATGAAAATTATTTGTGCACGCTTCAGTTTTGCCACTTGTCAAGAGGAAGAACACAAAAGTACTCTAATGATACATAAATATTTTATAACTCTTCAACAGCTGAAGTTAATTCTTTTGAAACTTTTCTTAGACATTCAGTTTAGTGTTCCGTCTACGTGTTTGACTCTTCAAAAATTTTACGCGGACGTCATCGAGTGCTAGCACCTACAGTCACATTTTATGGTTTTAGCGTGTAAATAAGAATGATTTTTACATTCCGTCTGGAAAATTAATGTCTTGGTTAAGACATGCCGCATAGTTTAAGAATTTTATTATTCCTGCCACAACCCCCCCACTGCCGAGCTCATAATTTTGCACACAAAATACTAGCAGAATTTTTAATGTCCTTAAAGTAAATCATGACAGACCTATACACCCATTGCACAGCTCGAACACTTATCCGAGCGACAGAACGCACAGTGCCAGAAGTCCGTGTAATTTGGCCCGGCTCTAGTTCAAGGGCGTGAGTGCAGATAACAGCACAATGTAACGCCTCACAATAAGTGCCGCGCATATGCGGCGGCGTACCTAGGAACATTCAGTTGCCCAGCGCTAACGACACATATGTGACGCTGCTTTGTCCATGAATGGTGACTTTGATCTTATTTCGTGCCGATTTGGAAATTGTGTTCGCTTTTATTCATGTTGCCTATTTTGAAACGTCAATAGCCTAAACCTTCTGAACAATATTCGATCCTCTGGGGTAAGTAACCGAATGCATCAAATGTCTGGAAAATGTTTGTCACATCATATGCAATGTTTTCGGTGCCTGTTACCTGGTGTGTAATTTGGACCAGCCCTAACTATACGACACGTGTAATTGGGACCAGTCCAAATTACACGGACAGTAGACATGACAACATAAAAATTTGGAAAATTCATATTTCTATTAATTTTATACTATTCTTAAAATAAAGTCAAATATAATTTTACAGTTCAAGAACTACATTTACACCTAGGATATATTCATTATGTCTACTTTAATTTTCAGATGACAACGAGAGAGGACCGAAAGTCGAAGAGAATTTACTGTAAATGGACATTAGAAAACTTAAATGAAGCACTAAATGCTTTAAATTGTGTGTGTGAGTGAGAGATTTTGATCCGCGCTTAACATCGAGGTCTTTAGCGCTGGTGAGGGATGACATGAGGTGGGAATGGAGCAGCGCCGGAATGAATGGGCGGGGGAAATGGGAGATTACCGAGAAAACCCACCGACCAGCAGCATCGTCCGGCACGACTCCCACATGCGAAAATCCTGGGATCGACCCTGCCAGAAATCGAACCCGGATCGTCTTGGTGGAAGGCGAGATGTCTGACCTCTCGGCCACCGCAGCCTAAATGCTGTAAAGAATGATGTCGGTTTGAATGAGGCAGCCGGAGATTTAATTTACCTCCAACTACACTTACGAGTTATGCGGCCGATCAAAAAAAAATATGTTGTACCCATTGGACGACAAACAGATATACCTCCTGAATTAGAGGAAGATCTAGTGCAGCATATTTTGCACTTGGAGAGATTGTTCTATGGCTGAGTAAATAAGCCTAGAATAGGCTATGAAATTTTTAATGCTGTTCACAATAGGGCTGATATAGTTTTATTATGCTGTAAAACATGTTTTCTTTTCTTCAGTCTAACCCGGACTTCAGTGGCATTTGAAATAGCGAAAGCAAATTGAATCATAACTCGCTTTTGCGATGCGAAAGAGATAGCTGGAAAGAAATGGTCTTCTGGTTTCATCAAACGTCACCCTGAAATCAGTCTTAGAAGCCCTTTAGCGAACTCCCTTGCAAGAGCTTCTGGATTTAACATAGTTGTAGTTCACAATTTTTTTTATTCTTTGGAAAAACTGGTTGATAAACACATCACAGCATTCAAAGTGTTCAATAGGCATGAATCATCGCACACTGTTGTCCAGCGTCCAAACAGAATTGATGCAATGAGGGGCAAACACCAAGTTGGGGCAATCACAAGCTGTGATCGTGGACAGAACGTGACCGGTGTTTATGCATTCCGTGCAGCAGGGGTCTACCTTCCACCTATGTTGATTTATGGCAGGAAATATATGAAGGAAAGTTTTGCATTTGGAGCACCGAATGGTACAATTTCCTGTCGTAAAGAGAAGAACTGGATATGTACTGATTTATTTTGTAAATGGATGAGACATTTTATTTCCTTTGTGAAACCATCACTCGAAGAATGGTGTTATTGATTCTAGATGGTCACTGCAGCCACACCCAAAGCCTAGCTGCTATTGAAATAGCAAGGAAACAGTGTCATAATGTTACAATTTCCATATCATTGCACACATGGTATGCAACAATTAGGTGTGGGATTTTTCAAACCTCTCTATACCTTCATGAGTGTTGCAATTTCTGGAAATCTGAGAGAGATGCCAGGGAAGACTTTGAAAACAGATCACATCGCATTACTGGTTGGAGTGACGTTTCTAAGGGCTGCAACAATGTCGACTGCAGTTAATGCATTCAAGACCACAGGATTATGGCCAGTTGATCGACACGTCTTCTCCGATGCTGACTTTGCTCCATCAACAGATCAGCCATCATTATTGCTTCGATGCCCATTGATCAGGTGAACAAAGATTCTACAACAGATGAAACTGTTAGACCTACTGCTGAGGAGGACAATGTTATTTCACCAAATTAAGAAACTGGAGGGGTTAGCACTACTGTTCCAAAAACAAAGTGCTCATACCAGAAACTGATAGGCAAAGGCCTACTGTTCAGGTGGGCAGAGATCCTACTCCAGATGGAACAACTGTAAAACCCAGGGGAGCAGTCAAACCTGTGACAAAAAACTACATGCCAATTCAACAGATCAGTCCTGTTCCATCGACATCTGGTGAGTACTCGAAGAGGAGAACAACAAAGCGACGTTCTGCTTCCGATGTGATTCTGACAGGTATGCCCCACAAGGACACCCTATTGCAACCACCCCACACCAGAACCAAACTGAAGAAACGAAAACTGTATCAAAAAGAAGAAACAGTGTCTCATCAGTCAACAAATATTGTATCGTGTATCTTATGTGGGGATTCAAATGAAGAAGACTGGATCCAATGTCACATATGCAAAGGATGGGCTCATGAAGACTTTTTTCTGACATGAGTGACAAGCTTTATTACATTTATGATGTGTGCTGCAAAGAAAGGACAATATAAATTTTCCTGCAAAAATTAGCAAACATTAATAGCCTACATTTAATCATACCTTTAACGTTAATTTGGATTGTAAGATGTATTTTTATCATTAATCATTTTTATTTGAAATTTAGTGTCAGAGTTTGTGGAATCTATGGTGCAGTCCAAATTACATACCATGCTGGGCCATATTACATACCATTGGTCCAAAATACACGCCTCTGAAAAGTTTATATTATAATGTTATTCTAAGATACTACTGTCGTTAAAAACATTCTGGTTTTCAATGAGTGATATCCCAATTCATCTTTCAATTTCCCAGTATCGTTGAACGCCAAATGATTTTCAACATGATTTTTAATGGTAGATGATATTAAGTGGTCCAAATTACACAGACTTTCCTTAAGTTAATAACATCTACGTCCGCGCTTGGTTGCAGCAAGTCATTGGTTTGTCATGCACTACTTAATATGCAATTCTAAAGTGTTTAGTTCAGTAAATGTGAACACCGACTTTTTCACTGTACACCTTCAAAATGTAGACTGCGCGCTCGCCCCGCATAATATTTTATATTATAGCAAGAACGACAACTTCCTGATTTCTTGGAGGGTCAAATACCTGGCAGAAGGATGTAGAACAACTTGATTTTCATACGTCAGGGCCAGGGGTGCAGTTAGAGGGGATGGATATCGGGAAATTATTTTCCCCTTCGAAATTCTATGGAAACCAGCATACTTTCCACTACAGCTCTGAGGCTTTGAAAAATACATTATTCTGTAGTCATGTGGCTTAGTCGCGACACGTTTTGCATACTGCTATCTGTTGCTGCAATATGGCAAATCGGTTCATAGATCGACCCGCCTGCAGCACATAGGAGCATCATCTGTCACGAGTGTTTGAAAACACGGAACAGAGGTTTACAAACCGACCGCAAGGTGACGCCATCGTCACGACCGCCCCCGAAGTACTACATGTGATATGAGAACGTTTGCGTATGAAGTTGTGAAGTAACAATTTTGGAACGGAGTTAGTCGGTAATTTTAGATTTGTTTGTTTAATGTTTCGTGTTAAAGTGAAAGATGAGTAAAATACAAGGAGAACTTTTTACGTTTTTTTAGCAAACTCAGAAATAAAAACTATCAGCGAAATGTTAGTGACAAAAGTTCGCAAGAATCGCAAGTAACAGAAGATAGTTCAAATAAACCTGTGGACGTTACGGTTTGTGGAAATGTAGAATCATCGCCATTAGTACACTCAGCCAGAGCTGCTACTCCACTCGAACATAGCTTATGCCCGGAACCTGAAAATCGTTAAGTACTCTGCATGTGAAATATAAAACCTTCTTGATATCGGGCTTTTGGTGGGGAAATCATGTACAGATAAAGAAAAATATAATTTTCTACGGAATTCCTGGGTTCCTAGCGACCTTTACAAGTTTCCACCTGGACAGCGTAACTTAAAATTTCAGAAAAAATGGCTAGCAGAATTTCAGAGGCTTTGCAATTCGGAGCCTTGCGAAGGTGCGTTATTTTCTTCTAAAAATTTCGAGGTAGGAATCAAGGGGTTCGCAAAGTTCCTAAATAGCACCATTTCCTAAACTTAAAAAACAACATTTTCCGGGGGAGGGCTCCCAGACCCCCCTAATATTAGAGTCGGGTACGGGTATTATCCACATATCCCCTCCCCCTGAAAAAATTGCTGGCTACGTCCCTGGTCCGGGCTTTGTAAATAAGAATGATCAACAGCATTGCTTAAAAAACAGGGTTGAAAATGAGATTTTTGCCCCGATTGGCTACTTAAAATTACACACTGTGCGGCACTAAGAGCTATTTGTAAAGTGCCGACCAATGTGATAATGTCCAATGATAGCGGTGCCGCGAAGCAAGCGCGCCTCGTCCTAGCCAGGGTTTCGTCGTACACCCTCATTCACCAGCAACGTCCGTTATCTTCGTGTAAGTGTAAGATCCAATGAATTTATTGCAGCAGTGAAACTAAACTGTACAATAGCATGCAGTTGATAACTTGCTCCTATAGTATCGAGGATGGTCCGTGGCAATTGGTTGGTGGCAGAACAGAGAATGGAAATGCTGTTTTGCTCCGAATGTTTGAATAAATGATGACATATAACAGTCCACTGTATTCATACAACTTATTTTGGGCGCTGGTCCTAAGAGTTTAAACAATGTGTTTTTTGGCTTTTACGACATACTGTGTGATACTTTAGCGTATTGTATGGAATAACTTCGTGTAGAGTATAATTTATAGGACGCAGTTAGCACGACGTACCAAATATTTTTTTGTCAATGATTTTGGTTTAAAAACTCGTATATAACATTTTGTTCCTGTAATACACGTACTTCGTATAATGTTCATAGCAGTGTGTTTCTCGGAATCCACCTTCAAGGGCGTCACAGTCCCTAACAATTGAAATACGACGAAAGTATGAGTTCAGAACTCGTATTTTTCGTTACAGTAATCACCTTACAGTATTTGGTCATGAACTGACCTTGTCGGTTTGACCGGCAAGTCTTTACGACGCACGAGACTTTTGTACACTTCAATTTTCAGCAGCTAATATGTACTGACTTTTATTTATACGTCTGTATATTCTCCGCAGCTACGTTTTGAACATCCCTCGTCAATAGAAACACTTACGTACCTTTGATCTAGCAATCCACTTGTAATAGTACGGAACATTTTACGACGTAGTGAGTAAACATGACGTTTCTTCGTCATAGATACAACGAGAACTAAGCAGACAGTCCAACTAACTTCACGCTACACTAGCGCGCTCAAGTGAACGGTGCCGTACGTCAAGAAAATGTTCTTCGTTTAATTATAATTATTTTTCTTGTTAATATCTGGAATTTACATACTGAGATAGTATATAATTAATTTTCTACGCACCGAGTTGTATAATGTGTGTATTTAGTTTTCATGGCATATTTTCAGGCTTATTGGTAATAATTGTTTTAGTGTAATTTTTTTTTTTTTTTTACTTTTACTCCGCCATGTTGGGTGGACTATTTCTGGGTTTATATTCATCCTCGTTGTTTGTATTTAAACCTCAGGATTTCTTGTATGTGCGTTCAGTCGGCTTCCAGTGAAGTGTGACTCTTGTATTTCGTTATCGTAAATGTTGAGTATGTTGTGATGCTGCTGGACTTGTAATTAATTAAATAATAGTAATTTTTCTTGAGTTGAAGTCCTGTAGCATAATGGCCCAAGTCCTAGTGTCTCGTTCATGTTTTTGCTGTTTGTTGTTTTTCACATTTGATCAGTAATTCAGGTTTACTTTCGCGTTCGTGTTTTTCAATGTTTAACTTCTGGTAACTTCTAAATTTACAGTAATCAGAGAGAGAAGGGCAGAAATTTAGGTTCTATAGTTTTAGTTTTGTTCGTTTATTAATTTATAATTGCTGGCATGTAATTTTCATGGTTAGACCTTTGCAGAGAAAGTAGTTTATCTCTAGTAATTTATAATATTTGGAATGAGTAATTTCCATGCACCGTATGTGCCCGCTTACGAGACTGTGCTAGGGTAATAGGTATTTTATGCATACTACCGAGGTATGGGACAAGGTAGACCTTGCTGCTGTAAGTGTTGTTGGGGCGTGTCCCCCCCTGAAGTTTACCACTGATAAGTATGGGAGATTTTTCAGAATTGTGATCGTATTGTGTATTCGCTACTGAGGTATGGGACTCAGCATTGTTTTTGTTATTGTTAAAGTTAATTTCCTATAAGGATAGGGCTAGCAAATTTGTAATATTTTTCTTTGTCTTTCGCTACATCTTTTGCAGTACTCTCAACTAGTGCTTCTTTGAGTCATATTATTTATATTAACTTGGTATTATCGCACGCCTTTTAACAGCAATCTGCAAATTTAATGTTTATTGCAATTTTTGTGATCTTTGTTTCGAATGTTTCGATTTATGTTGGCAATTTATTTGAGTTTGTAAATTGCTTAAAACTTATGTTGATATTTTGTTTGTTGTTGCCTTGAGTACTGAATAAATCCCTGTTGGGATTGAACCTGACTTTTCGATCTTTCCTTGAATTTAAATTAGTAGCTACAGTTTACTTTTTCCATGATTGGAACTTTGATGTGTTTATGTTTGCAGCTATTGCAATTTAATTGGTATTAATATACTGAGGTGTTTGAAGTTGCGAGCTCGATTTACTTTGAGCGAGGATTACTTTTACCTTAGCGACCTTGCAAATCTATAGGGATTCTCCACCCACCTTACCTTGACTTTGTAATTTGTTACCATCACCATTAGTTGAGTTGCTAGCCCCTAAGTATGGTATGGTCACAGTCACATATTTCTAAAACGTGTTATATCTGTGCTAGACATACTGACAAATCAAGGATATGTATATTATGAGAACACTTATACTGAAACCGAATCAGTAAATATTAAACATATTTTGTGACTTTAATTTATCGTTACCGGCGAGTTTTGTCAATTGTAATTTCGGTGCATATTAAGAGATGGTCAAAACCTTACTAAATATTTCACAAATATTTATCAAATTATCATCCAGAAATGTTCACTAACTATGACTCTCTAAATTAGATAAGTTTGGTCAGTTATGGAACTGGATTTAGAAGGTGGAGCTGCAGTCAGATGCGAAGCCTAATGTATGAATACATCTAAGAAAATATGGCGTGATCTCATGGCAACCATCTTGGTTTTGTAGGATGTTGAACTCAATTTCAACTGAGGTTAAAATAGTCAACATCGCAAATATAAAAAAAACTATGTTAGTAAAATGTTAAATTATTTGAAATTGTCCTAAAACTAAATTTTAATCTAAAATTTATGAAAATGAAGTAGAAAGAAGTTTTGAGGTACACACAGGCTAATATTTCTTCGTAGTAACACACAGTTAATGCAGGACGAAACAAATTTTGCTGCACGAGGACGCAAAAAAACGCGTTTGTCCTTCTGTTTGTGTGTTACTAATAAAAAGTTCTGGACTGTATGTACCTCAACCCTATTTTTACTCATTTAGTATGGGTAGCGGTCCAATCTTTCTTCGTGTGCATTAAAATTTAAGAAAGACATGTGTATGATTTCACACACCATCATGAGTACCACATGCAACGCTTTTTGACACATGCACTCAGTATTTACTTACTTCACCGAACAGCCATATTTTTATTATGTTTTTTATAGATGCCAATATGTTAGGTTTTATTTTCACATTGATGCAGCACCTTTGTTTAAAAATTGGAGACAGTTATATTAAAATGTTTGAAAATAACTTATTTTTTGTAAAGTTTTGTGTTATTACACTTTTATTGGAATAGGCCTACTCTACGAATACCAGACAGTTATTTGAAAAAAATGGTGACAACGTACTGTCTACTAAGTTATAACCAAGATCAATATGATTTTGTTTACTCATACAGTTTAAAATTACTTAAACCCCATATAATCCGCAATGACCATAACTTTATACGATTATCACCCCTCCACATCCACCCAACTTCCTGCCTCAAATCTTCTACCCCATCTCCCCAGCCTCACCAACCCTCCGACCCACTACCCTACCACCGACTCTGTACCTCCGTACGACCCCTACCCTACAACACACTTTGTGCGAGTACTACTTCTTCCTCCACTACTTCAGTTACTACAATAAGTATTTTCATATTTTATTGAATTGAAATACTTATTTTGGTGTAAAATTGTATGACGTTTTCACTTTATATTAATATATATATTTCTTATCACAAAGAAGATAAAGACACATTTATAGTAAAAACATAAATTTTCTTTTCAAGTACATGAACTGCTTCTCGTAAACAACACTTGAAAAAAAATTTACAGTTGAAATTTAGGGCAATGATCTCTCATTTACGCTGATTTTAAAATCGTTATATTTTTAAAACTAGACTAGAACAGTGATTGGAAAACTGTCTGCCAGTTTTCTTAGAAATGGGTTGTAGTATGCTTAATATTTTATGACAAAATACATAAAGACTTTAACTGTTTACATAATTATTAATATCATTGTTCGTAAATTAAAATATAACAATAGAGAGAAAAAACACGCGTAGGGGTTCTGAGTGTTTTTCAGGAATAAAAATAAAATGGGAGAAAATACATTGTTACTATTCGGTCAATTTCCACCTGAAATTAAAGAACCATAAAAGCATCATCAATGAATAATACCAATGTATGTGAACATACTCAATAAAGGCAATAATATCGAGGTAACTTTGTTTAGTAAGTCAATTATATATTAGTGTCAAAGATTTAGTTACTTGCTTGGCAATTACTTGAGAATAGGTTATGTAGATCTGTGAATGGGATAAAACAACGGGTTTTCCTTTTCACGGTTTCCCATTACATTTTTTTTTTTTAAATATAATCTCTAGAAGATAGCAGATATCTCAAAACTGTTAAATTAAAATAAAATCCAGGACACAGTGTATGAGAGATGGACGAATTGAAGGTTTGGCCAGCTGTTCAACTAACAAAACATGCCTGTCGCCCGTCGACGAATTGATTACATGACGGTGCATTAGTGTGGAGTATCGACGGAATGAGAGGCAGGGGAAACGGGAGCTCCCCGAGAAAACCCGCCATTATATGACAACGTCCACCACATTTCCTTCATGCAAAAAATCCGAGACCAAACCCGCAAGTTAAATGTCTAACCCCTTGACAACTGCGGCGTGTCGTGATTGTTTTACCATGTATCCCAATCATTTCAAAGCACTTTTTTTATTTTACCTAGTTATCGACTTCCAGTAAACTTATTTGCATAAACGTTATCTATAGTTAGAAAAATATTCTAAGGTCTTGGTTGGTTGTACGTACGATACCCGGTATATAATTGTAAAATTGTATTTTCAACGAACGGCTTCTGCCTGGGATACGTCGTTAAGTTATATATACAATTAAGAATAACATTTTGTCAAACTATTCTGAGGTTACGCGGAATAATTTTTCATATAGTTAGAAGAAATTTCCAAGTCCATCTAAGACCCGTTCACCATGCACTTTCCGTCTTCTATATTCAACTTTCGTTACACAAAATTCAAAATTTCCTCTTCGGAATGACTATGTTACATATCGTTTATAAAACCATAAATTAAATATTTTTGATACTTACATGTAAAACTCTACAACGACTTATGGTGGACACTATCCGAACAGCACTACACATTCCAAGGAACTAACCTATCATTAGAGACATGAACTTTTCGCGAAAAGAAATTTGCCTCACTTTGTGTCAGTGACTTGTGTGCACGTCTGCAGACTTGCTTCACGGTCAGAGATTGGATGTTTTGACATTCGTGTGTCGTGGGGTTTTACACGCAAATCACAGACGTGTGGTGTTACAGTAACCTTATTGTGATTGGTACAGTCAAATGAGAAAC
>PNEQ01079070.1:0-21113 GCA_003012365.1 Medauroidea extradentata
ATATTTAAATGGAAGAAACCGATATTTTACCGGCCTAAAATATACGGCCCCATATATTTAATGGACTCTTCTGCCATTATGATTAGCACTTAACCACGATGTGAAACATGGCTACTATCTCGGCGATTTACGCACACGCAACTTCACCATACTTTTGCCACATTAATAAAAACGTTTCCAACGTCCTGGGCCCATAACCAGTTGGATTGGTGAAATAAAGTACTTTTATTAGTTAAAACTATTTACTGCGTGCATTTTGCTTCACAACAAGTACGCCATGGTACAACAAAAACTACTGAAAAACAAAAGAAAACAACACTAGGCCTATAAACAGAATAGGCAACTGCTGCTAGATTATATTCCAACACCTTTGAATGCCAAGTGGTAATGAGCAATTAGACAACTTACAAACTTATCATGAAATATGGCTTTGACATTGTTTCAAACCTAGTGGTTTTAACCATGCGTGGCCCAACAGACTGGAGCCCTTGCCTTTCACTTCCCATTAAGGTAAAGGATTCTTCCAATGAGCATATAAAGGACTATTCTTCTGACCAGGTGTACAGAACCATATTTTATTTTCGCAAGGCTGGTTTTCCAGCACACACCCACATAGCTTGAGCTCCGTTAAAAATGTCTCACATTCATGCTTTATTTTTTACTTTAAACATGCAACGACCATTGCTTTAAAAATATAAAATCAGTACTATACAGGTTGTCAATAATTTTTTTCAGTTATTCAAATTTATTTTGCGATTTGAATAGGAATAAATAACTTAACGCTACGTACAAGTTTTAAGTATTATTTTATCTTTCAATGAAAAATATGCATGCAAAAAATTGGCAAATTAATTCAAAATATAAAGGCAGTATTTTTCTTTTTGAGCAATAAACTGAGTAACAACTTCATTATACGTAACATAATGATTAATAAACGATAGCAGGAATGTAGTAGCTATGTTATGTTTCATAGAAGAAACAAACTTACTAAGAAGAACAATAAATCATAATGAAATAAAATTAGGCCTCCTTTGATGTAATAAAGAACAGCTAAATACTTAAAATTCAATTTTATAAAAAAACAGTATTAGAAATTAAATAAAGAATAGGAAATTTCAATTTACTGTTTTTGAAAGTCGCTTTCTTTGTAGAAACAACTTTCATAATTTTACCTCACAGTAAATTGAGAGGCTACAGTCAGCGCAGTGACTAGAGCAGTCATTGCCTCACACCAAGGCAATCTGAGTTTGTTTCCCATTGGTGTCAGATACCAATTTTTCACATGTAAGTTACATAGCAGACATAGCCATTGGCTGTCAGGGTTTCTCAGGATGCAACTGTTTCATCCATCCTTTGCATTCCGTCTCTTCTCCATTGCAGGGCCTCATTTCATGTTATCTTTCAGGGCAGGCAGATGCCAGCGGGCTCCCATTCAGGAGTCTTCATGGCCTCTGGTACCATCATCATGCAATATTTATTCATGTTTTCTAAGTTGTAAGCAGTGCCAATCCCAAGTGTTGTGCTTGAATCATTAAATTCCACAAATTTTTTAAAATTAAATTTAGCCTAGAAACTGATTTCACTGTCTTAGCAACTATTACCGGTATTGTTAAGTACTGTACATTAAATAACCTGTAAATACATCAGTGTAACTAGACATTTAAATACAATGTTTTAACAAGTAGGTTAGCAAACTGTTAAATACTTCTGATTTTCTTAAGCATGTTTTTGTCAGAAGTTCTTAGAGACAGAATTGTGCCGGAAACTTTGGTGATACGTTGCCAGAAAAAGTCTTTAAAAATGCTTAAGTTTGGAGATCATTGTCAGAGGCATTCCAATACTACTAAATTTACTTCGACGTCCATTGGCTCATTTTTTAGGGAACAGCCATCAAGTTTGACAGGTTGACAGTACCAAGCCAAAACACATGATAGTTGTGAAATATTTTCACGTGTTTTAATAAAAAGTCTACTTACTATAAAAATAAAAACTCCCTGTATATTATGAAATAACATTCTTGGCCTTGCAAGTTTCTCTATCAGAATGACTGTCATACCAAATTATCAACAAAATAAGTTTGTTATTTTTATGCCAAAAAATAACTACTGTATTTCATAAATAGGAATCTGCAAAATTGATATTATTTAGTGATAGACTAGACTTCACTGTCCTGTATATACACAATCTGTGATTTCATTGGCCCTAAGCCAATGATGACATTTACCTGTGTGACTGCTCTACAGGAGGTTTGCCACTTTACCGGAGAACTTTTCATTACCGGTCAAATTTATCCTACATGGCAGACCATGACATTGTCGGCCGAAAAGTTAAGTCGAATGAGCCTACAGCTGTTTGGAGTGTAGTCAGCTGGCAGAAAATAGCATTAATTTTGAATGTCTCTATTCATAAACTGGATCTGTGTGTGAAGCAAATGTTCTTATAGCCATTGTAGGCAGCCTCTACATCTGGAAATGACTTATAGTTTCTATTTTCTAATATGAAGAGTTTAAAATTATTTAAACATGTTACTTAAACATTACAGTAGTCATGAGCTTGTAAATTCCTAAATGTATATTGAGCTGTATTTTTAAGAATATTTATTTTACGTATGGTACTGTAAAAAAGAATTTAACTGACAATTTAAGTTGGCTCTTGTTGAAAATATCTTATGTATATATGTTTTCTTTTACGACAGCTATGGGTGAATTAAAATGTCTGTAAATACATCTCAAATTAATTCAGATGATAGTATGTTCAGTGGAACAACTAGAGAGTTAACTTGGTATTGAAATACTTTTTCTTTAGGAGCAGAGGATGCTCTGTGCCTGGGTGAAACAGTGCGACGGTCAGACTGTCTGGATGCCCTGAGACTTGAAGGAGGCACAAGACTAGGCGAGGTACTTCCAGTGATCCTAGGGCTTGCAGACAACACTTCCCTGCAACTGCTGGACCTCGGCTCCCAGCGCCTGGTCCTGGAGGATGGCCCCACACAGCTCGTCTGCCAGTCTCTCGCCAAGAACACAAGCCTTAGGCTTCTCAGTCTTGAAGGCTGGACTTTCAGAATAGAGGTGAGAGCATCTTGTGCACGAGATAGCCTACCACCTAGCTGTCATACTATTTCACAAATCTTAATGCATTATCTAACATGTATAGTTGTTTCTGCAATCAAATAAACTTTATAATACCAGAAAGTTATAAAAATTCTGTTTCAGGCATAGATATCTTTGATACCCATACATACTAGAGATACTAGCTAAATTGTAAGTTACTAGTTTTTTTAACAACGGAACATATTATTTAATAAACAATTATAAATACGACATTTGTTGAAAACTAAAAAAATACTATAGCACTGAAAATATACTTTCATGATAAGATCATTTTACACACACACTTAATATGTCTTTGATA
Source organism: Medauroidea extradentata (assembly GCA_003012365.1). Taxonomy (NCBI): domain Eukaryota; kingdom Metazoa; phylum Arthropoda; class Insecta; order Phasmatodea; family Phasmatidae; genus Medauroidea; species Medauroidea extradentata. The sequence goes on from PNEQ01079070.1 coordinate 3,412, forward strand.
ATGTTAGCAGCTCCAAGTTGTGAATACATATATACCATGTGTATAAAACTCTCTTCAGCAAATATCTTGACACCAGTACAAATAGCGCAGTCTGCATATTAATAATTTTTTATTGTTATCTTTCATTTATTTTTCATGATTGTGTTTCATAGTATGTTACTATTATCATTAGCTCTTCAGTTTAATTCAACCAAAGCAGCTCCTGTAGTAACAACTTAGTCCTTTTACCATTCCTATAAATACCTTATACCACAATATCCATTACGTATCAAACTACTACAATTTTGTGTTTACAAGTGCACCAAAACACTTACCTACCTCAAACTAAATATCTGATATCAGTCAATATAATAATTTTTGATGGCAATGAATACATGTTGCTTACATAGGCTGTTCTGAAACTCATTCAAAATACTTAGGGTGATGAATCATTATGGAAAACTGACAAATATGCATTGCAACTTACAACCTAGCTCAGCTTATAAGGGAGATATTCTTCCTTAAGGCTATGAATGAAACCACATGTTTTTAACATTGTTTGGTGATTTTGAGATGTAAACCATATTGAAAAAATGAACACTCAAATCCATACAACTTTTTTTCAGTGTGTGGCCATTGCACCCAGTACATCCTAGTGAACAAAAGAATGTGCTCTTGGTGGAAATGGCCAGCACCTACCATTTCCCGAAATACTTCGAACTCTGACATAACCAAAAAGGTTATGGGCTCAGTAGTATTAATAAGTAGTGATTAAAGAGTAATGTTTGAGTATGGGAATGTAACCACTACCAAAATTTTCACTGCATAATCCGCAACAGGAAAAAGACACAGTTTAATGCATTGTCTGATGTGCTGTAGAAACTCAAAGGCAGACAAAACCACATATCTCGAAAATTTCACATGAAAGCCTTGCTAAATTTGGAGACAGTAAAGGAAGAAGAGGCAAAAGGTAAGGATTGTAAGACACCAAGATGTTTTTGTATTTTTAAAGGGACAACTTTTCATATCAAAAAGTGTGAAATGTCAAAGCAAGTTCGGGAAACTATCCAGACACATTCAGAAGATCCTGACCTTATAAAAAGTACATGACTGTTGTATCAGTTTATCTTGAACTATCTGGATAATTGCAAATTAGCTGAAGAAAATGACAACCAAACTACACTAACAGCTCAGCATTTATGAGACATTAAATTTTCACACATCAGACAAGTGGGTAGGAACTTTTCTGTTTGTTGACCTGCTAGAAGACAATAAGTCCATGATAAAGGGACTAGAAAGTCTGGCAATTCCAACTACAGCTAATACAATTTAAAATCAAATTACTGCAGGATTTTAAGTCCAGCTCAAGCGAAGATTAATCTTCAAACATTAATTCGGCTATGTATAGCAGTATGTCATCAAATTACATGACACTCTACAGTAATTGATCTTCTATTTCACACTCATGCTAAGATGACAATAGGAACTTTACTCAGTTGTAGAAAAAAACGACAAGCAACATCACAAATTCTTCAACTGCAGTTACATACGAAATTTTATGTGAAGTAAAAATATAGTGAAAAAAATATAATAAACCAAAGACTAACACATAATACCAATGACAAAATCAACAACACTTTTCTAACATCATGCTTACAAAGGCAAACAATGGAGTCATTTTGTGGTTTTTTATTTTACTGTATGTGTGTAGTGCATTTGACAAAAGAAAATTTGAAGGATCCTGTGCCAGAATCCAAAGTCAAAAACAATGACACTCTTTCCATTGAATTCATGAAAAATGTAAATAACTAAGCTATCAGTAGGCTAAATAAGGCCACAATATACAACATCTGCCAGGTGTAGCAGCAAACTTCCCCTGTGAGTCAAATTATGAGTAAAGGAGAACACTAACTCTTTACAGTGATGGTGGAAACATATTAAATTCAGAATTATGAACTGATAGCATCCACAACACTAAAAAACTGTATTTAACAACTGGACATGTCACAGTCTGCCTGTACTGTTACTTGTAGTGAAGGTTTATGGCATGACAGATTAGGCCATCTGAACAGGAAAAGTTATGACTTCACTCAAGTGTCAAAGGTAAACAAGCTACAGTAGTCTGCCATCCACACAAAGTACATCGAGGGCGAAAAGAACTCCTGGAATCTGTGCATACAGATCTATACGAACACATGGAAACAGTGCCCATAGGAGGCATCAAGTGTTCCTGTGCCCTCGTTGATGACTTTTCCCTGATACACTTGTGTATTTCCTATCATCAAAGGACCAGGTTTGAGCTGTAAAGAAACATTATGTAGGCTACTTGTAGAGAATCAAACTGGTCATAAGATCAAGACTCTGCATTTTGACAACAGGAAAAGAATTTGTCAAACATAAGTTCTCTAGATTCAGAAAAATGAAAGGGGTTTAACACCAATGTACAGTCAAGTGTTTGACCCCAACAAAACGTTGTAGAATGTACGTGTGACAAAACAATTGAACAAGCACAGTGTCTACAAGTTAAAGGGCTATAAAAACTTGACCAAGGTGGCACAACTGTAACCAGTTAAACTCACGTTCGAGAGGATCAGGGTTCAACACCCAGCTCTACTCATCCTGACTTCAGTTTTCTATAGTTTCCCAAAATTGCTCCTGGCAAATACTGGGATGGTTCCTTAATAAATGACCTGACCATTTCCTCTCCCAGTTCCTGTCACTATGTCAAGTTGTAGGGCACCGTCTCTAATCATGTCATTGTCAATGAGCCACAAAGGGCCCTTACTTTAACAAATAATTATGGGGCTGAAACACAATCAGTGGCTGTTCACCTCAACAATAGATGCCCGACTACGGCTCTTTCCAATAGGGGCTAGGTAATTGAGGAAGCTCAAACTCAGTTAGTGAAAACCTGGCCTAAATACTATAAGAAAGAAAGAAATGGACCCACAACCTGAAAATTTGGTATTTGGGAACGATATAAAACCAAGGATTATCATCTCATGAACCATACAACCACGCAATTCACTACATATTAGTAGAGACATGTCAATGTTGCAGGCTGTCAATGAGGATGAAGAAATAGCAGCACAGGATTCTAAAAACTGTGAAGAAAATGCTCACTTACGTGAGGCAGAATCTTTATGTGATTCTGTAACAGGAGAAAGTAAATTGGAGGACATCTCCAAGTCTGAACAGGTACAAAAGAACTTGTTACATACCAAGACATAGAGTTGACCTAGATTTGATAAACAGCTCAGCTCAGCTCAGGAGAAGCACAGATGAGTTCTCAAGCAATAAAATAGGAGGACTAGCATTGTTAATTTCAAACGAAACTTACAAATGAGCTGAAAAAAAGTGACACAAAGGCACTGAAGACGAAATGGAACAAGACTCCAATGAACCAATTAAATGCCATAATGGTAGTCAAATGATGTGTGAGCAGAAGTCTGGTATCAACTACAAAAGAAATTAGTTTCTCAGTTGATAAGTACTCATAACTGTGGTACCTCTATGCATAAGCTTGAGGGAAAACTGCCTGACAATGTTTGGCATATAAAAAAGGCTATGCATGGGTTGGAACAAAATGAGACATTCTAGAACACAATCCACACTGAATTCTCGCATGAATGGGGCTGTAATAGTTAAAACAAATCCTAGTACAATAACTACTTTGCAATTTGTATTTTTTGTGACAAAGAGAAAATTGTCTTGACCGTCTGTCTCTCTTTGCCTATGTGACCCTGTCAAGAGGCAGTATTGTGAGTGATGTCCAGGTAGTCGTCACATTCTATTTATAGGTGCCGTGGTGGCTGAATGGTCAGACCATTCACCTCCCACCAAGGCGATCCGGGTTAGATTCCCGGTGGGGTCGGTCCCCGGATTTTCGCATGTGGGAATCGTGCCAAACGATGCCGTTGGCCGGCGGGTGTTCTCGGAGATCTCCCGTTTCCCCCGCCCATTCATTCCAGCACTGCTCCATTCTCACCTCATGTCACCCCTCACCAGCGCTAATGACCTCGCTTTTAAGTGCTGACCAAAACCTCTCACTCACTCACATTCCATTTATTATTTGTTTTCTCTGCTGGATAGCATGGCACTTTACTTTGTTTCCAAATTTTCAGTCCACTAACATTCTCGGAGCATCTAAGAAGTGTTTTCTCTAGTGTCCATGGAGCCTTTTAATTTTGTGTTACAATTCTGTGTGCTACCTTTCAGAATCAGACAAACTGCTGACTGTTAAAGGAAACTGCTGCAGTGGAGGCAAGTGTAGTTAGGAATGGATAAAAGTTTAACAGGGCCAGATATGAATGGTTCTGAAAAAAAAACTGCCAAGTGCTAGAATATCAGCCAATCCTAGGTGTTCCAAAAACGTCAAATCTAAACTGCAGAGTAGATAGAAAATTAAAAAAAAGTTAGATGACAAGTAAACTGTTCATAAAGTGGCTTGAAATATTACATATTTTGGATAAACAAAATTGGAAAATTTTGTTGTTTGTTGACGACTCCATCATCCACAAAACAATTCCTTAACTCAAGAAAATCGAAGTCCTTTATCTACCTAACATGACTTCTGTTGTTCATCCAACATTTGTATGGTCAAAAATTTCAAGTATTCTTGTTGAAAAACTCTTAAATTTTAATGAAGACAAAAACGTAAAAATTGTTCTCCAAGCATTCAGCATGTGTCACAGCGCATCAGTACCAACAAAACTACAAACTGTTTCATGAAAGCAAGACTTTCCCAACCAAGAAATATGAAAACGGCATCCAAGATGGAGCCAGCTGCGAAGAGTTTTGGAGACTTGACGTCATCATTTTCTTATAATGAGTTTGTTAAAACTGATAACCATGTAGTCATCTGAGATCATGGCCAAAGTAGCGAACAGCAAGGTGCAGCATAGCAGATATTCTGGTAGAAAAGAAACTGAACCTTCTGAGCTACCAGAAAAACCTTTGTTGAATTCTGTACAAACAATGGACTACATCCATGAGCAACAGAGGTATTTTCGACAACAAACTGTAAGTGATGCAATTTTCACATCACTTAATACTGTATTCTTGAAGATTTTGTAGAGGTTAACAGACTAAAAAAAAAAAAAAAAAAGAACAGCTGGCAATCTTAAGTTTTTTCACAAAAATTTAAATGTTTATTACAGTACATCAATGTGCATAATTGAACCTAGACTTGAAACTTGTGTTCCTAAGTGTAACCAGTGCTGTTTAAATTAATGCAATAAATTTTTAATTACAATTCTCTACACATTGCATACAAATTTATACTTTAATTTTTGTTAATGCATTAATTTTTTCTTTCCTACTTAAAATTTTTGGTTGGACCATATTTATTTTTCAGTTCCTTTAGAATCAAATTAATAAAGTTCTACTGCATTTCAATAATTTTTAAATTATACGTAAGGTGGCACAATCTAAGTAACTTTAAAAAAGAAAAGTTGCAAAGGGAATGAAACTATTTACAGATATATGAAAATTTGTAAACATTATTATTACAAAATTCATCTACTGTTATATTATTTGTCGTAGATTAGACCTAGCCGAGGTCAGAAGTGGCATCATAGTATTTATTGCCTTTTAAAAAGAAATAGAACTTAGGCTAATTTACACAGGTGTTTTGGAACTTCACCAAATTCAATGTGGTGACAACAGAACAGATAAAATTTTGTAAGAGTTTCATAGGAGTGAGTAATTTCTGTCTGTTAGTTTATGCTCTATATTTTGATGCCATATGAAGGTAAATAAATGAGTGTCATTGTTTATACAGTTATTTATTAAAAAACATTGGTTTCAATAGCAGTAAGATTACTTTTAGCACATAAGCATACGTGACACAGTAACAGAGCCCACAGTAGTTTAAATGCAAAAGTTGACGAAATAAACTGTCTAGCTTTTTTTTTTTGCCTACAGGAGGAAGGTTCATTGGCTGTTTTCCTGTCGTTCTTACAATGCACATGCATACGAGACCTGGTTCTGGCAAACTGCCGGCTGCACCTTGCTATCCACGATGGCCACCTGTCCAGGCTAGGCCGGCACGACGACTCTGTGGCCGAGCTCCTTACTTCACTGCCCGACTTTGTGTGTTCTGCTGTAGTGTTTCTCAGGCTGGGCGGCTTTCAGGTACTAATCACCCACAATCCCTCTCAATCTTCGTAGCCTTGTAATATACTGTTGATTTGTGGATGTACTCAATATACATAAAATAACTAATTCCCAACGTAGCTCCTTGAAAATATTCAAGAAAATGTGAGGTCAGTTTTGACTTATATTTTTACATTAAGATATAAATTAATTAATTTTCATAATATAGGCACATTTAAAATTAATCTTTGTGTTTAGTTTGTAAAACACGTACATTTGTAAAATGGCCTTTGGCTGAATATGTTGGGTATAAAATAAATAAATAAATAAATAACGCCAAAAGCTTTCAACCTGGTCAATGTGCCATGACCCTAGCTTGGTTCAGTAGCACCCAATGAAATAGATTATTCACTATGTACATCATTTTTCTTCACAGAGGCACCATAAACCCTTACGTTATCAGTTTTTTTTTTATTATTTGAAAAAAATTATATTCAGAACACTTTCGCGTAGGTATGACCTTAAACTCAACAAGCAAAATTTCAAAAGATGAAATATTGTTAAAAAGTTTAATTTTGATAACTGAAATAATATATGTAACTAAAATAAGACCTAAATAACAATGGACTGAAAATAAAGCAAGCCCAACTATACACAAATAAATGTTTTCTATTTTTCCCCCAACTGCTTCCCCTCATCCCTCATATAACTGTCTGTCTCAAAGCTATGATGCCATCTGGCCAGAGGTGCACATTACGACAGTTAAAGAGCATCATTCAGCTAGTAGCCAGCTAAATTGAGGGTGTGTAGAGCTTCTCAAAACATCTACGGATACAAAGAGGATTGAAATATATTTGCACATCTTCTTATTCCTGCAGGCCATGCTGAGTACACAAAGACACACAACTTACACTTTGTAGCTTTTTATTCCTAGTGGGTAGTCTCACACACGCTACGCGGGTGCTGTCAACAGATACTGGACTGGCGTTGGATGTCTCTAAGTAACATAAAACAAGTAAGATTTTGCTATTCAGAAATTATGTTAAGATTCTATGAAAACAATCTTAAGGTGAGCACCTACATGCTCGCAGAACCATATGCATAAGCTGACAAATAAGTGCTTATGTACGCAGAGCCCTAGTTTTACACCATCCCTTTTTAACCCTTTCCAACATATTACACCTACGTTTTGTGGTCCCATTTGCTTTTTGTACATTAGAAATTTCCCTCATTTTACACTTTCCTGTATTTTACAAAAAAAAATTCTGTCCCTTGACAAGCATAAAAAAGAGGGTTCCATTGTTATTTAAATTCACACACCTGAGGAATGTATGTATGTTGTAGGAAAAGAAGCATACAAGAGGGCTACAAAGTACCAGAATTACTTAACAGAAAGCAGAATGTCTGGATCAGTTAGTATAAAGCGGAAGACTCTTGTTGCTGGTCTACATTTGTATGCTGATGCTGCATCTTACACACTAAGTGGATAGGCTATGCTGCAGTTTATGGGGTTGTAATCAATAGTGCTGGTATTTTACCACAACTTCAGCTCAATTCTTAAAACAAATTGTCACCTAAAAGGATTTACACTACTGTATGTTAATTATGCCTTTGGCCTTTCATCATGCACAAAAACAAGATATTCTAACTTTGTAATTAGTTAGGCTTGTAGGCCTATCCAGAATGTTTGTATGCTTGTATTAATTGTATTAGCCGTATATTTGATTATTCACAATAGATTCTCAAAATACTATTTGTATTCATACTTAAATAAACTTTTTATGATGCATACATATATTTCCTAAAAAATAAAAATAATACATGTTTAAGAGTGAGTGAGTAAAATTTTGATCAGAACTTAACATAAAGGTCTTCAGTGCTGGTGAGGGGTGACATGAGGCGAGTATGGAGCAGTGCTGGAATGAGGGATGGGGGAAACAGGAGATCCCAGAGAAAACCCTCTGGGAATAGAACACTGATCGCCTTAGTGGGAGGCGAATGGTCTGACCATCCGCCCACTATGGCCTCTACACGTTTACAAAAAGACTATAAAACATAAATTAATTAAATGTTAGTAGAACATGTAGTCTGTACCCCAAACAAACAGTTTCCAAAAAAAAAAAAAAAACATATCATTACCTCCTATAACTTCTGATCATCACATCTGTTTTAAATTGCTAGGACATTCAGTTACACAATAGTTTTTTTTAAAACAACCATTAATGTATAAAAATTACATTTAACATCATAACTGTGAATAAAGTTTACTAACCAACAATACTGTTGCTTGCTTGTATTAAAGTTAAAATATGACTTGTTTGCAGGTCACAGTAAATGACAGAATGGCGTTGCGTGGCCCACACCTTTTACCTTTCCTGAAAGGATTTACCCACCTCAGCGACCTCGATTTAAGCCTCGACAAGAATTCAAGCACCGGGAACCCTTTGTTGGTCGACGACCGAACTCTGACGAACTTCTTCAGCACACTCGCCTCCACATTCCGCACCCTGCAGTCTCTCAAAATGAGCTACTGGCGCGTGTGCCTGGATGAAAGTGAGCGAACTCTCCGCTCGATGAGTCGTTCCCTCAAGACATGTTCCCTCAGCTATTTGAAGGTGAATGGTCTCAGTGTCACAGATACCGCACACAAAGCTTCCCTGGAACACCTCTTCATTCAGACTATAATTGCTAACTTAAGTTATTTAAGTTGGTTAAGTATGGTAGGTATTAACCTGACTCCAGGACAAGCTACTGCTGTGGGGAAGTGCATAAGGGAACGTTTTCCAGGTACTGCATTAGAACTTAGTGCGAAAGACATTGGTGTGGAGTCGGTGAAAGCTCTGGTAGCTGTTCTAGAAGAAGGAAATAAGATTGAAGTGATGTATTTGGGAGGTGTTACTTGCAACCTTCGGATACAAAGAATTTTAAAAAACCAAAAACTCAAAGGAAAATTCCGTCGATTCACTTCTCTTAAAGAGTAGTAACAAGGAGAAGTACAATAATTAATTGTGTGCATGAATGAGTGAACATTTAAGTGTTGAATTTATGTAACACTATGTTTGGCTCCAAAGGAGTATATTTTACAAGTTGAATTGGTGGGAGCACTAGAAAACTAGAGTATGCTAAATATATTCTTTTGGAATTGTGGTGCTAAAGCGTTAAATTCAGAATTGAAATTTTAAATAGTTGATGGTGTTTTACCTTATGGCTTGAATAAAATATGTTCCCTCAGTCCTTGTTACAAAAATTAAATTTATTGTTCATGAATAAATCTCGTTCCCTTATTAATAAAGTTCAACAGTTTTTTTAGTGATATATTTTTTGTACATCACTGATGAGTAGGCGAATGTGAAAATGAGAAATGAAAGAATAATTCATCAAGTATAAAAGATGTTGCTGTTTCTTGCTGAAAGTATTTATTATATATACATGTGAAATATTCAGAGAGAGACAGTGCTTCTTGCAGACATTTGAAATTTTAAACTGCTTACCCCTAGGTATTTATGTAATTTTTTATTTCAATATAGGTAATATTATGATTATTACCAGCTTACTTTACACAGCATGTAGACACTCACACACATTTCAGTGGAAAACAATGTTTCGGTGTCCCAAAAATTTGAGAGAAATCTTCAAAATTACATGTGTAAAGTATTTGAGATAACACACAAAAAACATTGATAGAATACGTGTTATTTAACTTGCAAACATAAGTTTATGGTTTCAACTGTAAATACAGTATGTTATGGAGACTCTCTATAATAAAAAAACATATCAGAAAAGTATTTTGACTGAAAACTTTTACTGAATTTCAATTTCAATTGCTCGCTTTGCTGCTAATTAATGCCTGAAACTGGCACTCGTTTTTATAAGTGCAGCATTGTTTTCTTGAGTCCTGATATGATAAATGTTAGTTTGTATTACGTTAATACTGTACAGGATGGGAGTAAATTGCTTACAACCGCTATAAAGATGTGAAACTTTTGTTTTTAACCAGTCAACACTACGTCTATTATTACTTGTTTTAACAGAAGCCTATATATGAAACACTGACTGACACCAATAAAAGATAGGAGCAATACAGATAAGCAAAAACTATTACTTATCTGACATCAACTGTTCTTGTACACTTAACTAGTACATTCACATATAATTTAATACTGTACACACAAAACTATCTGACAGATATAAGTGACTCATTTTATAACAGGCCAGAGTGAAACCATGACCCTTCACTTTCCCTTTTTCGACTTTAATTTTAAAGCAATAACTTAGGGTGTTAAGTAAGCAAGGAACTATCTGTAGAATTTAGATGGCTAGGAATTACGCCAATAAATTTTATATATTTACAACAAAACTTTCACATACATGTTTCAGAGGGAAAAGGACATACAGTACATTAAATAATGATGGTACAGACCATACGGAAGAAAATAACATTTGCTCTATTCGCAATGGTGTTGGAGGTACATATAGTATCTACATGACACAGAAAATTTCGCAACATTGTTCATTTGAATATGCACACTGTTTGTGCAATGAGATTGTATGAAAGTTGTTGCTGGCATTATTAAACATGAGAACAGTAGCAAAATGGAGTACCGAAAAAATTTAGTGAAACAATTTTATTTTACAAAATGTTTCTTAAGTTGCTATTAATGACTCAATATTAATATTAGCACGTTCCAAGATTTTTTTCTTTCAGAAATATTATCGCAATAAATTTAAAATCCTGCGAATAAAGTCATGGGTACCAGCTAGTAATACAATAAAACCCCAAGATGTAAATATCTTTTCTTTTACTATCATCTACCCCATTGCAATTCCTGTCTTGTAACTCGGACATCTGTTTTAATACCTAGAATAGATTATGTTTATAGAAATTCTGAATAGTGCTACTGTATATTACGTATGTTCCACAGAAATGTAGATTTTTTTTATCCTATAAAATCATTTCTTAACAGCACAAAAATTAAATGCAGAAACACCATTTAAAACAGATGTTATTCACAGTAACCAACAAAGCTACTACAAATGATAAGTTCTGTTACATGTCACTACAATATGCATAATGCACATATTATATCACAGTAAAAAAAAAAGTCTTCTAATGATTATTTACATATTGACTTGTAACGGAACTACAGATGTACATACAATGTAATATTTGTCCTTCATTAGAAGTATTTTGAGTCCATATTTAAAAACCAGCCAAAATTTGTAAATTTTGTACTGTATTTTTAACAATATATGTGTAAATTAATGGGTACACGTTGACAAAATATTGCTAATAATTAAAATTGTGAATTGTGTGTTTGTACTGTACTGGCACTTATGATATGCCATATTCTATAAGAAGAGACTTATGTAATTACATAAATGAATGTTGAATGATAGATATTTTCATGTTTGATACTTTTTAAGGAAAAGCTACATGATATAACCTAGAAGAATGTACAACGTAATCCGTTAAAAAATTTTGGGAAAATATTCTGCTTCAGAAAATGTGCAATTATTAATGTACCATTTTCACAGAAATCTAAGTACACAATTTTCTTCTACAAGAAGCCTACATTTTGTATGTAGAAATTCAAGTGGATAGTGACATATTCAACAGCCAAACACTGTTTGCAATTAAATTCAAGAACTATGTAAAAAAAAAAACATCTAGTTCAGTGTGTGCAGCAAATATTTAAGTACAGTATAATATTATTTTATTGTACAAAGCTGTTATAAATGCATGTCTATTCAGCACAACTATGTTAAATCTGTTCTGCTGATAACTATACTTGGCTGTAAAGATTTAAAATGTACTAAGAAATTATACATGTTTGTGGAGTATAAATACCACTCAAAATAACTGTGAAAACATATCCTTAAATTAAGGTGGCATAGTTAACATTCCTTCATTACTGCTGTAATAAATATGTTAGTAAATTATACTGCAATTTTAAAACTACTGCATTTAAATAGCTAATGATAACTCTCAAATCTCAATGTTTTGAAGAAGCAAAAAACTGACAGCCACATTAATTTGTAAAAATTTATTTTAGAACTTTTTTTGTTACGATTATATTTTGGCTTTCCTTGGTCATGAAATATCTATGCTAATATGTTAGAGTCTAATAGTAATTAGGTTCCCAATAATGTAGAATTATGATGAGTACAATCAATAGCACTAACATGGGTTAGTATATTAATAAATGAAAATTTACTATTCAGTATGCATTGTATTAAATTGGAAGTCAACTGGGAATACAGCTGAGTAAAATCAATGTCCTTAACATTAAATTGTTAAAGATAGCGGCTCTTTAATTTTTATATTGAAAATAATTTTCTTTCAAACAAAACAATCAAGCTAAATATGTAGGCCTAAGTATATAATTCTGTATGTTGGCCAGTTAAGCCGTATTTCTTAAAATCTATTCCTGGATGTATCACTTATACACTCCTGAGAAGGCAGCATTAACACTACAGTACTATCAGTAATGCCCTCGCATGTCATGACATGTTCAGAAGTGTTCACTGGAATCACTAATTTATTGTGAATTTTTGATGCATCAAATACACTTCATCTTTATCTAAAATTAATCAGCATGTTTCACAATTTGAATCACACAAAAAATGTGCTACTGTCAGCTAGGTTTGTGGTTAAAGATAAGGTCATAATTTCTTATGGTTGCCTGACACGGCTGTTGGGTAGGACTTAAATGCTTCTGTTTTAAGAAAAGCCATTACTATATATGGTAACACAGTTTAAATGTTTTAACTGTGTATTATTAATTCTTTAATTTGACTGGTATTTCCAAAACTTAATGCTGCTTCAAGATTACCAATTATGTACATCTAACGTAAGTACTAAAAATAATTCCTTAATTTCTAAACTTTAGAAATAACTACCTATTCTGCACTATTCAGAATATTGTACTTGGCATCAAAATTCATTCCTTAAAATTGACATGTTTCATTTTATTTGCACTACGATTCAATTTAAATGAAAGCAACATGCCCACTTTTACCAATGTTTTTGAGTTTTTGTAAATCAAAAATAAAATGTTCCATAACAACACAATGCGGAGTGACTATGCCACTGTATTAACAGTAAGTGTAAGATGGCCTTTGTCGTTATACTTCTCGGAAACCATCTTCAGTGTTAGACTGCTATATGTATTTAAGATATGAACTGTGAGTTGTATGTAAAACTTCCAAGCAAATTTTCACAGAGTATCAATTATGGTACATACTTAAGCTCTAATGTATCACATACGTAAGTGGATGTGAAGAGTGTAAAGATAAGATATCACCTTGCACGTATTTTAAAATGAGGTAGTATGAAAGTGGACTATGAAGAAAGTGTTATTTATAGTTAATATTTAGTAACAATTTTTTTAGGTATGTGGCGTGTGAAATTGATATTCTAGTTTTAAAATGCTGTACTACAGCATGTGTACATTTGAAGTGTTACAAATTTGTGATAAAGATGTGTTGTTAATTTAATAAGGATGGTCCTAAAATGTAAATACAAGTATGTTGTGAATGAATAACTTTTTAAATTTATCAGTTTGTGGTACATGTTATCGTTGTGCATCACACCACATAGCAGCATATCTAAGTGTTAAATATGTTATAATGTAAGAAATATTTACTATTAAGTAAACAATTGCCATGCAGTTTTTTTATCATGTAAATTCAAATGAATAAGATAAACATAGAATAATTTTTTTTTAGTGTAAGCAGTTTTGCTGTAGGTTATTGGTGTTTCATATTCAATATACATTAAACACTTCAGTTTTCCAAGAAATTTAGACATACTGTAGGTGTTTATTGTGATACAAAATATTTCTGCAAAATATTTTTTTAGGAAAACCATTTTATCACATAGTAAAAAACAGTACATTTTCTGGCCTAGGCCTACAGGGCTGCTGTAACCAAATGCACACAGAATGTGTGGTAGGCAGCATATAGAAACACACTGCTCTCATTAATAGTTAACCTAACTTGGCATTCAGCTCCATTGTACTGTCATTTATAAATTCTATCTGAGGGAAGAAAACTACCTACATAAAGTGCAAACATGCACTATGTTAACATCATTACTACAAAAACATATCAATACTCTCAAAATTTCAAATTTCAATGTTTTGAATATAGCCATGTCTTAGAGGACTGGCAAAAATTCTAAGTACTGTTTGCAAGCACCAAATCAGTCTTATGAAGTAATCATGGTTGCTTTAAAATAAAACACTGATGTATACAAATTATTTAGTAATTAATTTTGTTTGAGCATATTTCATGGAAGTATATAAAACTTCTTTCTAGACTCAAACTGTGAATTAACTAACCTTCCTTTATTCTTTAAAGTGAGCCGTATTAGTTTGGCATTGGCTGTGAATTGTTTAAAATAAATTTAAGAAATGTATTTTAAAGATTGCATATTGTATTTATAAATATGTTGACAATATTAAATTATATATAAAATGGTTAACCGTTTGTCTACAGAACAATATGGAGCCCTAAGTCAGTCTTAGTGGTTCCTAATTTATCCTCTGTTGTAGTAATTAAAAATAGAGATAGCATATACTGGTATCAAATTTTTACAAAAAGTTAAGCATTTTCTTACAAAACAAACAAAAATAAAAATTTTGGTTTGAAACATGTGCTTGAAGATGTTCAGCCACAACTTGTAGGTCAAGCAGTAAATTGTATTGCATTTTGATGCTTGAGATTGTTGCTTGAATATTTGTGAGTTTACCTGTTCCATGCCACATGTGTGCTTGGTGTTATCACGTAAATACACACAATCTCTTTGGATCTGCAGAGATACTATCTTATTGTATTTATTTTTAAACCCTTTTCCTCGCATAACATTTTGTCCTTCATTCCTGTTTAAAAAATGGCAAGGTGCAATAAGAAAGACATTGTTGAAAAGCTGTAAAAAGATTCCATTATCATAACTGCGGTGTTCTTAAAGAATTAAAGATCTGGAGGAAATACAGACATGGCAAAATAGCTGTCCATGAAGAAATAACGAAAAACTGAATGTACACTTTACAGATACCTATTTGATATTCCGTAACAAAAGTTTAGTGAATACTATAATTAAAATGTTCCTATTGTTACAATAGGTTTTTCACTTAAGTGGATTGGCGCACTTTACAGTATATATTTTCTTACAGTGGGTATTTAATATGTATTTTGTGTTTTTAGAAATTAAAATGTTTTAATTTAGCTCCTTAAAGAAATCTTTGTTACATCATTAACTTAATGTTGTTCTTTCTTATGGTGACTAAAGTCTTAGTTACTTGTTATGCCTTGAGGTATAGGCAATAATAAAAATTTACACAGATTTTACCTGTAGATATAGTAATTTCAGGGACGTCCAACCCTGTGCCCACGAGCCAAACACTGTCCTGCCACTGCATTTTAAACAGCCCGCCATAAGCTGAAGCATTTGCATAAATATTTCAGTTACTTACACTGACAGCAAAAACATTTAAATAATAATTACATATTTGACAATGTTCCTTATCTAAATACTGTGGAGACAATTCTCTGTTATACTACTATAAAACAGTACGTTAGCGTTCAGCTCATGAAAAGTAGTCAATATGAAAGCTTTTTATCGTACCCGCGACATGTTTTGGTTCAACTTTTGGGCCACAGCTTCGAAAAGGTTGGCCAACCCTGCTATAAAACAATTTTGTTATAAAACATTTCACTCTAGGCAACTACTGATACGTCAAATCAGTAACATAGGTAAATCCCTCAAAAGTAAATTTTTTACTTCCACTCTCTCCCTCATTGATTATGCTATGACAAAACATTTGTTGTGTATTGGGCTTTCTGAAAGTGAACTTCTAAAATCTTTACAAATGCTTCATGAATGCAGTTGCACATACGTACCAGTTTTGTTGTCAGGAAACGTAACTTCAAACAGATACACGTAGAGACCACTCTGCCAGGAGCCATCCACAATTTTACAACTTGTATGTTTTCCATGCACCAGAACTCAACATTACTTCAATAATTTCATAGCAGAACATTTGTTTTAACATAGATTCAGTAAATTTTCAATTGTGCTAATTTTTCTAAATATGTTAGAAGAAAACCATATGTCTGTATGCTTAATTGCTTATGTTTTAATTACAGTAAATGAAAAGTGTTCATGACAAATGGCATTGACTTACAATAATTGTTTAACTTACTATATAACACAAAGTCATTCATTATGTACTGTAGTACTTCCATGAGAAGAAACTATCATTAGTACACACATTTGAGAAAAGTGCCTGTTCTTTAGAAGCAGATGGTAACTCACGAAGTCCTGAGTTTAAATCTTTGTTTTTACTGGGTGAAACAGTGAAAAAATCCTCTCACACAAGTGCTTGTTCACTTAACTAGTGTTTGAAATAAATTGGTGTCTGTTTATACTGGACAGAAAAACATATGTTTGCTATCTGCGTTTCAACTGGTATAGCACCAGTATAGAATGTGCTTCTGAATCAGACTGAGCTGCTAAGTTTGTAAAAATGTGATTGTTACAAAGAGAAACATCACTTTTGTTGCTAGTGTTGCATTTACAGTTAAAGTTAATTGTTATTTTAAATAAAATGTATTTGTACCAAGGTTTTTACAGAAGGGGCCTACACTAAATAAAAACATTTTCCTTAAAGATGCAGAGGTCACAACTGGAAAATTTAATTTCACACACTCACTGTAGACGATTTTGAGCAACTGTTGGCATTGGTGCACCATAAAATTGTCGAAGGAAGAAAAATATATACATCAGACATAAGTTGTCAGTCTACATCATCTTTAAACTGGCTTTTTATTCATGATTTCCAAAAAAACTTACACTAATAATAGCTTGAAGGTTATGGTGATGTGAGGGGTGGCAGTATTTATGGTATACAGTGGAACCTCATTAATACAAACCTGAATAGACCTAAATTTTTGCAGTTTGTAATAATGATGTTTGTATTGAAAGGTATGTTAAAGGTGTATACATTGCCTCTCCCAACTTTCTAGTCATCTAAAAACATGTTTTTAATAAAAACTTTTGCACGAGATGTCAATCAAACAACATTTTACTGACAAAATGAACTTCTTTATAGACATAAGTCATTGAAGCAAAAATAATTATTCTCTGAGAACCTACACTTTACACTAAATTAACACCCTTCTGTTATTTCCCACTTTTTGTATTAAAAATAAGACTCATTCAAAGAGCGTTTTGGAGTCTTGTCGATGGTAAAAACTAACTCATACTTGTAAGATGATTCACACAGATTGTGAAATGTTCAGCCACTTCCCCATCTTGGTTTAATCTTTACAAAGTAATTTTGTTTTCTTATTTAAATTTATATGTAAATCTTTCATAACAGGCAATATGCCACTTTCAGGGTGAGTTTGTCAGGTGTCCGGTGTGATGCAACAGAATTCAATAACCTAGTAATTGGGGACATGTTAATTCAAAATTTAAATACAAAATAGTCAAGGAATTTTAAAGTAGAGTCATTTGATTATTTTCCTGGCTTGTTTGGTTTCAAATTGACCAAAGTAAAAGTTTAATTATTTTTGTTGATATAATTTTTTCTTGTATTTTGACTAATTTTAGTTTTGGCAAA
>PNEQ01079070.1:21213-38069 GCA_003012365.1 Medauroidea extradentata
TTATTAAATTTTCCCTGGTGAAGTGAGTAACTTCAGGTGTTGCAAGCTTCTCCAGGCTGTAGGATTTCTGGCGCCGACGTTGTGGTTGATCGCTTGCTTCATGGAATTCTCTCCATGACGTAGGTTATTGACGCACGTAGGTCAGCCATCACAGGGGGTTGCTTAGGGTATTGCGCCGCGAAAGTAGTTCCGCTGTGGCGTACCTTTTGTCCCTAATTATTATATTTGTGTGGATAAAGAATTTTCTTTCAATGTAAAACCTATAAACGGAAATTTTGGAATCCTTTGTGATATGTTTTAAGTGTAATTTTGCTGTTTTTGGGAAAATTGGAGTCTGTTGTATCACTCCGCCATGGTGCGCTATTTGTTACCATGTCCGTTGCCGTGGTGGGGCAGTTGGTGCCGGGCGCTGGCCCGAGGCGGTTGTAAGTTGTGGGGCAGTTGATGCAGGGCGCTGGCCCGAGGCGATCGTGAGTTGTAGGACAGTTGGTGCCGGGCGCTGGCCCTAGGCGGTCGCGAGTTGTAGAGCAGTTGGTCTTTCGGTCGCAACGAACAAGTGTTTCGTATTTATTTTGTTTGTTCGGGCACGGTAACGCCGGACATCTGACCATTTTCCAGTTTATTTGTGTGTTGACCAAACCGTCAGTTGTAAAATAATCATGAAGCAAGCAAAAAAAAAAAAAAAAAAAAAAAAAAAAAAAAAAAAAAAAAAAAAAAAAAAAAAAAAAAAAAAAATGTAAAAGGTAAAATTCAAAAAAAAAAAAAAAAAAACAGTTGCCTTATTACGTGAGTCTAATTTGTAATATCATAATAATAGTTTCCGTCTCCATTTAAATGAATAAACTGAGCTATCCGGAGCACGTCAAGCCACATAACCTCAACGCCAAGTGACAACAAACAATAACAATAGATCACAGCAACATAACAACAGACGTAGGACGCGTCACAAGATATAATGTCATCACAATTAGGAATTCTTAAGAAAATGTTAATTTCTGAAAAAATCTGCATAAATTCTACATCTTTCTGTAATTTCCAGCAATGGTTTTAAAATGCAAAAACATTTCTCACGAAACATCCGAAACTTCATTACGATCATCATTGCATTTTTTCAGTGTGAGTTACTAATTAATGGTAAATGGTAAAATTTTAATATTGAAGTATGTTTCATTACTGTATTTCCTAGTGATCGTTCTTAATAATGTAAAAGTACATATATGTTTGACACTTGGTTAGGCAATTACATCAAAAGCAGTGAATAAATAGCTAGCTGCAATGCGAAGCAGCTACTCGTTGCGATATGAATTTCTTATTTGAAAACAATAAGGGTATAAAAAACTCATTTTCTGTTATGTTGTCAGGTGCTGGATGAATAGCACCACCAGAGTGAAATGCTATTTTCTAATAGTGTATCTATCAAGTTGATTCTGATTGAGCAAGGCTTCCTTCCTTGGCAGCTATCGGCCATATATTGTACCAGGGGGGCGAAACTCTATAAGACAAGACGACAGCTTAAATCTAGAGCTAACATCGTATGTACCAACATCAAAATACAAAACATTTCGCTGGTCGTATGAACTTTACTTTCAAGTCATCTAATTTATCTCTTATATAAATTACACATTTTCTAAGCGTCAAAAATGCACTCAATTAGAAATGTTTCCTTGTTTCGCTATTGTATTTTGTTATTTTTTTTAAAACAAGCTCATTGCTCGGCCTCAGCGTTCGTTTGGCGACATTGGCGTTGTTTTGAAATGGCGGTTAACGTATTTCGGATGCGGTTTGAATTTACGTTGGTCGTGGAGAATTAAATGTTGTGTGGCTGCCTATAGCTTATAGTAGACAATAGTGGATTGTCTATCTACGGATTTCCTGCAGACATAGAAAGGTAATATTATAATCATTACTTTTATTCTATATGTTCACGTGGGTAGGCAGTTGTACCCAACGTAACCTACGTATTATAGTCGTTTTGTAATATCCTTTCTTGTGATCATAAAAATATGGTAAAAGAGGCAATAAACTTAAATTAACCGTACATCTTTCCACTCGCTCCTTCCACATTACCCCCTACCATATTTCCTTCCCCATTACCCCCTACCATATTTTTATGATCATGACCAACAGGAGAGAATTTGTAGAGGCTATTTGCACGAGAAAGGATATTACAAAACGACTATATTTAGGTTACGTTGGTGACAACTACCTACCCACGTGCACATATAGTAATAAAAGTAATGATTATAATATTACCTTTCTACTATAAAAAAATAGGCCCACACCATTATCACCTATAAAACTAAATAAAACATCGCATTTATGAAGTCACTAGGTTAGAGAAAAATCTATGTAGGTAGTTTAAAAAGTGAACCAGTTAGTCTGGTGACCAGGGTAGTTAACGGGTTACTTTTCGTAAGTACCTTTCGCAAGCAGTGCCACCACAGTTGAAAAAAAAAGTTTTTAGTTTATTTTCACGTTGTTAAGTTGTACAGTATATGTTGGCTCAAGCCAAGTTTGTTTACAAAATTAAGCTTCCGGTTTTACTGTGAGAGTTGCGTCTCTCTCCTTGTATACTTTTTGCATTGTACTAGCATTGCAGCAATCATGGCAATACATCACGCTATAGTGGGATATAAGGGCAAGAGTTTCAAATCAGCTAACACCAACAACCAGATCCATCCCTCTGTATTTGTCAGCATATAAGACAACCCCGCATATAAGACGAGTCATGGTTTTGAAGGTACAAAATCTTGAAAAAAAGTAAATCACTAATTTTGAAATTCCCGACAGAAAAATATTTTTTTCCTTTGCCAGAAACATTAAAAATTTAGTTTAAATATTTTCAATGCATTTATTACCGTCACATAAACGAATAACATTGGCTACTACTGCCCTCCGGGCGCCCAAGAGCCAAAGAAATGCAAGGCAGCCGGCGACATGATCAGTTGCCTGCAGGTGTGCGCGACTTGGCAACGCCGGACTGAGGCACGCCACGCGCTTCATGGCAACGCCGGGCTACAACAGCTGCTTGCAAGGTCATTGCATTACAGTGCGCTTTTGTCTGCCTCTATGTTACAGCCTAGCACTAGACAGACACATGAATGTGTGGTACGGTACCTAGATCCTCGTTTTTTCCGCCCGAGAGTTTTGTGCTTGCGAGACAAAGGAGGTAAGCATGCGGACCAAGATCCTCGTTTTCTCCGCCCGAGAGTTGTAGGCTGGCGAGACGAAGTATCTCGGCACGCGCTCCAGCTGCATCGATCGCCGCTTCGCTGCGAGGAAGTGTCCTTTATTCTGAATGACGTTCATCAAAATTTCGTACCGTAAACTTTATTAAAAAAAAACGGGGCACTCATTTTCATTTGTGACGAAAAACGCAATTCCTTGAAACATCATACAACTCCACAGCTTACAGCTTAGTTTTCAAACGATTTTTAGGTTACCAAAAATTTTTGCACCTTCATATAAGACAAGTAGCAATTTTTGAAGGCCAAAAATATGTAAAAATAGTCATCTTATATGCCGGCTAATACGGTATGTGTTAGCAGGCATAAGAGGGGTGGATAGATCCTTACAATTCATATATTTGATTCATCAAAAACCAAGCGACTGCAGTTAGAGAACTCATGATCTACATTGCTCGGTGAATAAAGGGTACAACTGTACACCTTGACATCACAGTAAAACCTCTTTATAACGACCCCTCACGGTTCCTGAGATTAGAGTCGTTATAGAGAGGTGGTCGTTATAAGATATCGGACCCATTTGGAACCTCTATATGTCAAAATAGACGGTTTTCGCATTAAGTCCATGTTCGGTCATCTTAAGCAATAATAAGTCGTACATTTAAACTTAGCTATAAACAAAATTTATGACCAGGCATCTTTTAGATAAAAGACGATAGTGTATTCTACTCTCGGGGCTTTTCTTTTACGCCGTGAATGCTTAGAAAGTCACGCGCTGTGAGGTTACGTGCCGTGTCGCTGCTTGCTTGTTATCGGCCGGCCGGGAGGATAGACTATGATGAGGGGAAGGGGTAGTGCCAGAGATGGCTGCGCGCGCATGCACCAATCAATACCACAGCCACAGCAGCTGTCCTAGTCTGCGCGTCAGCCTGCTCTGCTTTGCGACTGACTGAAAGATAATCGCGGGCGTGCACTGTGACGTTACGTTATCGCTCAGTTAAAATATTACAGTTACATGTCAATGTGTAAAATATTTTGTTCAGGATAAAGAAAATGTAACGACATGGCCCCCACTTAAAAGTGTAGTGTTAGTTAACAGCATAGTCGTAGCGGTTGTACAAGCAAACGTTTAAATTTATTAAAGCGTACGCAAGGAAAAACAAATCATGAAAATATTACAAGTAAACTAGTAAAAAACTTACCAGATAAAATATCCAACAAACATGATAAATTAGGCAGATCATTTGTTTACTATTATCACTGCGTTGACGGGACACTAAACAAACACACAATAAAATAAAAGTCTGACACATTAAAGGGCCGAACAACTGTTTCCTTTTTTTTTTTTAAAGTCCACATAGTACGCCTTAGTTTTTTTACGTTTGCATTGCGTCCTTCCTTCTGCATTGCATTAACGACCTCGTCCCTCATTTTTAAGATCGTAAACAATGTTGATTTCGGGATGCCAAACTCCCGCGCAATTTCTGACTTCGGCTTCTGTGTCGATTCCACTTCCTTGATTATTTCATACTTCTTCAGAAGCGACAAGCCGACTCGCTTTCCACTCATTATGGAAATATCGAAAGCCCGTATGAAGTTTTAAAAAATGTACGGGTCGTCAAAAATCGTTTACAGATTCAAGCCCAATAATCGTAACCAAATCGAAAGCCAAAATACCTGCGTGGGTCGTCAATAATCGTTTACAAACTCAAACCAAATAAATTACCAAATTGAAATCGTGGAAATCAAAGCGTAATAAGTCGTCATAAATCGTAAAACACCAAGAGATATCCAAAAGTCGCGGAATAAAGTCGTTATAATAGAGCAAACAGAGAGCGTGCAGCGTATCTAACAGCAAGCAAGAGAACACTGGCACGTGAACAAATGTGGAGAATGCCGAGCGCGCCGGGTATTTACGTGAGGGGAAAGGAAGATAAAAGTACCGTTACGGCTGGAGAGAGGAAGGATGAGTCACCGCTTGCCGCGTCGAGTGGAATACAGTTCTCACCACTAGAAACGCAACATGGCGCACAAAAACCTATTTTTGCCGATTTCCTTGAAATTTGAAATAAAAAAAAAATTAAAAATCACGATTTCCCAAAAACGGGTCGTTATAAAATGGGTCGTTATAAAGAGGTTTTACTGTATTATTTTCTTTTATTTTATTTACAGTGGAATCTCATCATAACAACCACCTTCAGTGGCAACAAAAATGGTCCTAATAACAAATTGTTCTTAAAGTATATTAAAATAACTTGACATGTATTAGGGAGGGAAGGTGTACTATAAAGTTGTTGCTATAGGTAAGATGATGTCATAAGTAGGGCTGTACGATCGGGCAAATTTTTTAGTCGTGTCGAGCCGAGTCAAATTTGACAATTATAAATTCCAGTCGAGTCAAGTCGAATTTTATAATAATAAGCTCGAGTTGAATTTTATAATAATAAGCTCGAGTCGAGTTGAGCCTTTAATTATTGCCGAGTCAAGTCGAGTCTTTAGCACTGAAGTAGAGCTTGAAGTGAAGTCCACAAATCTATTGTCTATGATTTCAAAGCCTCCTTTTTAATTTCACACATTTCCTCATACTTACATTTCAAGTGTAAATGAGAATCCAAGTGGCTGATAAATTTTGTAGTAGAAGATGATGGTGTCTTCAAAGTTTTTTTGCAACATTTACAAGTTGCACACTGATCACTTTTTTTGAAAAATTCCCAAATTTTTTATCTACTTGAACTAGCACTGTTGATTATATGCTCCTCTTGTACGTCTGAGTCTGCTTACTTTGTTTGTGGAGTTAAGTATCCTAAGATACCTTTAGGAGTTGAATTTTTGTCCGACATGGCAAGTCTCTCAGTGAAAAAAACAGTAACTTGTTATTTTACAACTTACCAAAAAAACATATAATTTATTGTTAGTTTACGGAAATTTACATCACTGAAAGTTTTTAAGTATCAAAGATCATTTTCCAATCGCTGCAGTTGAATTTTCACTTGTTAAAGTTCCAGAAAATACAGTAGGTTCTTGTTCATAACGTTTCCTTGGACGTCATGCGAATGCCTGAAAGTGGCGCCATCTATGGGCAACCTTTGGAAGCTTCTGCGTGACTCCGCCCACTGTGTGAATCATCAGCCAGTCACGTGCACTCTGAACCTGTCCATCGTCGTCAATTGGCTAGCGCTGTTGCCATGAGCGAGACGTATAATGTGCCGTTCTTGCATGCTCATCTCGGCCGCAGCAGACATCACAGCTGGAACAGATGCCGTCACACCGCCACAGTTCAATGAACTCTGCCGGTCTGCAGTGCGTGGCGCACCTTTATTTATCAGACAATGGTGATTTGATAAGCCTTGTGGCATGAATTTTTCTATCAGAAACATGCGCGGGGTACTTGGGCGAAATTAATTATAGTGGCATTTCATTAACTTTTAGTTCGAGTTTTTCGGAATTTCCATTCGAGTTTCGCAGACTCGAGCCAAATAAACTCGAATAACGAGTCGAGCCGAGTTATATATACTCGCTCGGCTAGACTAGAATTTTCGAGTCTCGTACCACCTTTAGTTATAAGCCATACTCTTTATAACGAACTTTCAGTGTCAGTTGCAATTACAATTCATTTTCGTCACCTTTTTAAATAGTAGCTTACTAAATACGTCTTCTTTACTTTATCACTGCGAGCAAATTAGCAGGGCCTTTCTAAACAGTATTGTTTGACAATTTCAAGCGATTTTTGACTAAATTTTTATAAGTTTCTTTTAACTTTGAGAATATTTTAACACGTTTCTTAAAAAAAAATAGTGACACTATGTTTAACTATATTGATGTCACTGAGTGGTCATAAATAACCTGCTCCATCACTATTCTAAACATGTCTGACTTTTTTTTTTGTGTTGTATTATTTTGTAAGGGAAAGTCTGACAAAAGAATGACATTAATATTTCATTAAAAAAAACTATTGTCTATTAGATACTTTCCACAAAAACCCACACTTTTACCACAATTTGCCTTTCCCCATTTTACGATTTCCAATTTTATTAAATCCCTCTTGCAAATCACGAAACTTTATTAAACTGAAGCTCTGCTATACATAATTGTAGAATATAATTACTATAAGTTAACCGAGATGTTTGGTAAAATTTTTTTAAGAATGTCAAATGGGTTTAGGAAAACAATTTTTATTAACATTAGTTATGCATAGCTACAAACTTGTATGCTAATTCTTAAAACATTAGACAATATTAGCTTCAAACCTCAGTATACTGTACACACATATGCATACATATTTAGAAAAAGATAAAAAATTTAAAAAAATTATAAAAGAGAATGACTGAGTGAGATAGTGTGTAAGAGAGATGGTGAGTAAGTGGTGGTGAGTGAGAAATGATGAGAGAGGAGAGGTGGTAATACTTCGTCAGAGAAATGGATGAAATTTAAGTCTACCGTTAACATTGCTCGGGAATCATTGCCATAATGCAAACAAATGTGGACTGATAATTTTGTTTGTAACTTTTTTGGTGTATTTGACTGCAAAAGTGAACAGTGTTTGGAGAAAGAAACGTCATATTTTTATTTTACTAAAATCAGTTAGGGCATAATAAATATTGTTATGGTTACATGACCAGGCAGTACAGCTTTATTTTATTTTTACTATATTTTTGTATCAACGAAGATATCTGATTTAGGCAATATTTAGCCAGATGTGGAAATTCCTTAGTTGTTTGTGTATATGTCAGAGCATGTCTCACGACATGTGCAATATAAGAAAATTGGTCAAGAGACTTCAGCAATGAGACCCATGACTGATTTGTTAAAAGGTAACTGTGTAGTTAAGTTTCAATGTCAAGTCAGCTAACCCTCATCTTTGAGAGAATTTTGCGACATGGACCAGAGTGGACGTACATGGCCCAAAACATTTTGAAGTAATGCAAGCAGAAATTTTCCACTTGTAATGCACATGGCCTCAAATTTTGGTCTAAGTAAAAGTTTAAAGAATTAGCAGAGTTACTTTAACAGTAAAGTTTTGCACTGCCAGCTTTATTTGAGCCACAAACAAATCTCCAACTCATAGGGGCTACTCTGCAAATAGGTAACATACTCATATCAGTGAATTAAATTAAATGATGGAATCAGTGTGTTGGTCGTTTTCCGACAAATGAAAAATCCTCTAACTGTATGTTGCCAAGTAACTTCGGGCCTATAACAGGTGGGATGCTGGCAGTGTTTCAACAAGTGCAAGATTAGTTTGTTGTAATAATGTGCAAAGCAATACAGTAAATAAATAATCAAAAGCAGCCTTAAACATAAAAGAAGGGGGACTGTGTCCAAATGTTTATTTCACTAAAAACCATCAAATGATGATAATCTTTGTTGGTAACATTAATTTTTTAAAATTGTATGCTGCTTTAGTTTAGTTTACCAGAGGGCTTAGTTAAAATTATTTCAGTTAGTATGCAAAGTAGTAGGTTACTAGAAGATGACATCATGGTGCCAGGCCAGCATCAGTTCGGGAGAAGAGGTATAAGGTTTTTTCCTTAGAAATGGGTGATACAGCGATGGTTGGGCTGGCTTTGTTCTCCCCCTACCCCTAAGTACGTCACATCCACACCTAGTCTTTGTGCGAGACACAACTTTATAATTTATTTACAGGCCCAATAACCATTTTATAGAATTATTAAAATGTGGGAGATTGTTGCTATATATGTTAGTTTAAATTTTAGATGGTGTACTTATTTATAATATTATTTGTGACTACAAAAACCAGTTCCAGAAATCAGTAGTTCTGCTGGTTACACTGGCCATCCTAGTATCAACCATTTGAAGGGTGTTGGTCTTTTACCATCTCCTGGAGTACAGGATGTGCTGGCGACAAACACGTGAAAAACATGTACTCGGGTAGCGTCGCGCACACTGGCGATCTAAGCCGTAATGTTAATTAGTCTAGAGTGTGTAGTCTTCATGCTAAGTGGATATTACTAGCCACGTGTTTGTAATTTACTGTGACTGAGTTTGGTGATTTGAAGCTGTAACTGACGTAGCGTAAGATTTGTTGCGATCATATCGAAAGTGAAACAGAGCACCAAGGTCTCTTGTCTGTATGATTTCGATACCAGGCTCTCTGATGTAGGCCTATTTTAATTTTGCCACAAACAATCAAATTGCCATAGAAGACTGTCAGTGGTGGTCTCATTTCAACTACTGTATGTTGTTACCTGCACATGAACTGTTCCTTGTTATAAAAATGCCAGAGGAAAATTCACTGAGCCAGTATGCAACATTTTTTTTATAAAACTTTTTCTCTCATTTTCTAACTCCACTTTCGACCCCACAAACCCTGAGTACAGTAACTATGTACTTAGTCACATGTGTCGTACAGGAGTTTACATGCTGAATGCTGTTTCTGTTCTTTATTAGACCGCTAATGACATGTGCGAGCAGTACCTGGGTTTTCGATTTCTTTTAATTTTGTTTGGTGAACTTTCCAACTCATTCTTCTGTCTACATTTACTTCCACTTTTGTATATAGGCCTTTTTGGTTTAGGATATTCCAGCATCTCCCTTCTTAAATTTTACGCCACAAGAATTTTGTGTGTGTGCCTTTTTTTTTTTTTTTTTTCCAATTTTCCTTTCAGTGTTTTTCTTATGAGACTTTTTCTCAGAAATACACTGGTAAATGGAGTAACAGGAGTTCTACGAGTGGACTGTATTACAGTGATATGCTCGGTTGGTAAAAATAAACATTCAAGATGAAAACTATTCCACACTTTTCTTTTGTGCTAGATGAAACTGTAAGTTGTTGTCTCAAAAGTTTTGTGCTCTTGCCAAGACGAATTGCAGTAATTTTATGAACTGAAATTTGCTAATTGCCTGCAGATATAGACGAAAGTTGTGCATGATCCAACTATGATTCAGTTACATTTTGACAGTGAAGTTACAGTTATCTCACTCCCCCCCACACAACAAGAACTAGAACACAAGTACTGCTAACCTAGTTGCAACAGACTGTAAACCTGCTGGCAAATTTATGTATTTTTTAGACATTAAGGTTTTGATTCATGCCTGTGTTAAAAGTTTAATTTCACATATAAAAATTTTAATGGTAAAGTTATTTTAGAATTTTTTTTACTAACCTTCATATAAGAAGTTAGAAATAATAGACAAGAGACCACTCAGGTTTTTTTTTTATATTTTGTATTTTCCTCTGAGTATTTTGTCACACTAGGTAAAAATTAATGAATTTAAAATTAACCTACTTTTTGCTTGATCATTATTTATTGTTATAGTCAAAAACAAGTTTTCAAGGTAGATCATAACCTTGATAATTATTTGTATTAATTTGAGTTATTTCTAATGCTTTGGCAACTTTAATGATGTCTGGGTTTTTTGAGGTACCTATTGTGATGATTGCTGAAGAATTTTGCCTGCACAAGAGGCCCAATAGTGAGTGAGTGAGATGGTGAGTAAGAAAGTGAATTAGTGAGAAGGTGAATGAGTGAGATGGTATGAGTGAAACTTAGAGATGGTTATGAGCCCGTCTCACTCAGACGTACAGCGCTCAATTATAACGAACTAACAACACAAGTGCTGCATGCCGGTATCACACGGACACGTCCACAGCAACACGCCCGTCAGGGCCAATTGTCCCTATCCCCCCCAATTGCACAAACTCTGGCAACGCCACAGGACGGGGCAACGGTACTACTAATAATTCGTATAGACCAACATGCTCAAATTCAATTACATTTATTGACAATACTTACATACTGGCAGGTACAAACTATGACGCTATGATGCGCAACTGCATTCCATACATGAACGTTCATTTAACATACATTAATAGATCAAATACGTGGCTGAGTCGGATGGCAAAGGTTCAATGGGAAACGATCCCCTCGCGGGCGAAATGGCACAGAGCAAGCAGGATTAACGAGAAGTTAAATGCAAGAAATAAACCGAGGAGTGAACTAAAACAAGTGTGACTGAAACTTACCAAGAACAAACAGATGAAACTTTGATGCCATGTCGGCCACGAGAAGATCGGAGCAACACCTCGGATGGAGCACAGGTGACGACTGCCTCGAGCTAACACACTCGACCCGGCAGACGGCCGGGAAGAGGGGAGGAAGGGGATGGGAGGCACGAAAGCGGCCGATGTCGGCCGAAGATCGACGAAGTTCGAGTCTCAAAGCAGGGGTGGAAGGGGGGCACCACAGGTTCACGGGAGCATTCACTCACGGCGCGCAATTTAAACAGATAATCCTCTTCTAGGCATGGCTAGTCTTTATCCATGGCATAATATATCACCTCCTGACAAAATGCTCGTAGAGCTGGACGGCCTGTTCAGCTCAGTTAGAGAGTGAGATAGATTAGTGAGTTGGTGATTGAGTGATCAGACTGCAGGGCATATGTGCAAAGAAAATTGTAACTGTGTTCAGCTATAATTGTGAAAATATTCAGAAAAAGTGGCTTGAAACTTGGAGAAGTGCACACTACTGTAGTCTGGACTATTATGTGTCTATTATATGAACATTTTATTACTGTCCAACAGTATACCTTTCATAAAAATGCATAGCCTCACACATAGCAGTAAAAACTTTATAAATGTCCACTACCACAGCAACAGTAATTTATCAAGACTTATTTCACAGAAATAGCATAATTCACATTTATATTAAAAATTTATTATGTATATCACACATTATTAGTAAAATTTGATAAAAATATATTACACTATGCACATACAAAAACTATAAATTTTATTTTTACCTACATGCGATCTTACTGTATACCACCATTCAAAATCACTTGGTGTTCTTTATCTTGTCAGCCTTGCATGCACTCTTGGCGCTGGACGAAGATTTCACCGAGGATCTAGAACTTCCTGAAATTTTTGTTTCTTTATTTTTGTTGGAAACAGGTGTATGTTTGACTGTTTCCGGTTCAACTTCGGAGTCTTTAGTACAAGCACAAACTGGAGAAGCTTTTAATTCACACAAAGGTGGAGTATCTTTTGTTTCAGGCACAGGTGGAACTTCTGTTTCAGGAACATCTTTCTCAGCACTTGCGTCTGGCTTAATATCTGGTGGCTGCTCAATGGTTTCAGTTGGCTGAACTTGTTTTGGGGAGCTTATAGTCGCATCCTCTGCAGTGGTGGCTGCTGGCTTCCAAAAGGGGTTCTTCCATCGGAATATGCCGCCGTCAGAACTGACACTCAGCACATAGTGGTCATCGGGGGAGAAGCAAATGGCAGTGATGACCCCTGCATGACCTAGCCCTACGTGAGTGCACACTCCTTCCAAGTACTTCCACATCTGAAATTACAACAAGTGCATAGTTTTTACAAAGCCAAAAGTTACGCAAGTCTGACATTACTTTTCCCCATTAAGTTACCTGTATTTAACTTTTAACTGCTATGTCTTCCACTAACTCTATGTTAAACATGAAGTTGTATCATGCCACAAAAGTAATTTTCACAGAAAAATTAAAACCATAACTGCATGATACACAACATTTTACTGGATGTGAGAAGTACAAAAATGTACTAGGTACAATCAGCTTGTAAATACAATATGCAACTATGAAATAGCTCTCTGTGAATATTGTTATGCTTATGTTGGGTTGAACTAGAAACGAAGACCACTGCTGAACTAACACTACGTCAAAACTACTTTACCAGCAGTGCTGATACTCCAGCTATTAACCAAGAATTCAAACCAAGAATGCCTGTAGCATTTTTATGAACAATATCAAGTGGAAGAATGTAATCGAAACAACTACTGTAAATTTCTAATTTTACTGATGTAAATTAAAAATACAGAGAGAGGACACAAGTACCAACCCTCGGACAATGTTAGTTTTTACGTAGGTTGAACATGGCATAACTTGATACCTTTCATCATAATGGTAAGTTCATATTGTAACAAAACTAGGCGATATCATAACAATACGTACTTTAGAATCCAAGCAATACCAAATGAGGGCATATAGTGCTGATAAAGTGTCCACAGAAACATTTTTCACTTGAATATACAGAGTATATGTACTGCTCAAATGTTTCCAATTGTACAACATACATGCAGAGGCATATTCTGTCAAATTTGATAAGGAATCCAAATTCAGGTACACCGACTCTCACCCCAATAAGAGAGGGGACTGAGAGTCCTCCCACAGAAAAATTTCGATTTCAAGGTGCAAAATAGTGCTATTTAAACAATTTTATAATTTCAACATTAAATGTAAAAATGGCACATATATTAATCCTTTTACGATAAATTTTGGATGAAGGATTAACAAAGATATTTTAATCAAACCTGGAGACACTGGGGAAAAAAAAAATGAGGGTTCTTACCGCAAGTAACCCTTTCTTGGCTACGCAATTTAATTTAATTTGATGATTCACTGCTACACAGCCACGCTTATTTTTTTTTATGTTCAGGATTAAACCTCCTACATAATTTTCAATTTTGTTTTCTGTTTTTAACTCTTTCGCTACAGGGTAAAAAATTTTAACTATGCCAAGACACTGTAAAAAAAAATTAAAAATAGTTTTTTTTTGTAAATAGTTTATTTTTGGTTAGATTCAAGTGAGAAAACCATGTACAAAGTGTTTACAAAGACATTTAATTTGTTATTAGACTAAAGTCGCATGTCACAGTTAAGCATTATTTTGTATATTCGACTGTAGTGAAATGTCCCAGTAAGAAGTTAAACTTTTAAGAGTAGGTGAAGGGCGCCCATTTTTAACAAGTTCTAACTTAGATATTTTATCACAAACAACTTATACAATGTAATTTTACAGTTATTCATTTAGCAAAATTACCATTATAATTCAAACATAAAAGTAAATTTACCACACACTATCACTAAATCCATTCCTGTGCACGCTGAGTGCAATGTCTCCTACTGCAAGCACCTGCTACCTCTCACATATTACGTGAGTTTTCAGTAACTTTATTCCAGCTAGCAGTATGCCTAATGAGAGTATCACAGTGCTTTGCCTCAACAATTCGAGCTCGACGAACTACTTCGAACGAAGAAAATGACCGGTTTAAAGAAAACTGGAAAGATTATGAGTTGTATGACTTGAAGATGTGTCCACGAACGTCTTATAATTCTAATTTAAACATTACATAAAAAGACCAACTGAACAGTCACGGAATAAACTGACTTGCTTAGTGCTGAATGCAAGGCTACTGGTGCATGTGTTCTCCCATACTTCGCGTGAGCTGGCAGTGACATCAGATCAGAAGAGTGGATGGTGAGAATACTACAGCATCTTACCACAACGATTTACAGAATTGTTAGGATACCACCCATAATGGTGTCATGAGAAAGTGCTGATATATTGGCTTAGACGCGCATCACGCACCATGTGCGCAGGGAACGAGTTTGAACACAATGAAAATTTCATATGTAACTTTGTTACGAAATAATTTCACAACTGAATAGTGTATCAGTGATTATAAAACATTAGTTTTACTTAAAACATGTACTGCATGCATTGCATTCATGCTCAATGCTTTTCTTAACACACAGAGATTATCAGCTGTAATGTAAGCTATTACTGTTTAGTGTTGTAGTGGAGGTAACTTGGTTAGTACTTTACAGTGAGGTTTTAAGTACTACAGTAATAACGCAGGAAGGCATGAAAAGAGACCGGAACAATGAAAAATACAAGAGCAGGATAAACTAAAGTGCTCTGAAACAACATGCCAGTCAACTGCATCTGCCATATCTTCCACAAGTAAAATAAGAATGACCTATCCAGGAAACAAGCTTGGAGGTAGTCAGACTACTTTACTCCCCTAATGCAGCTGATCGGGGGGAGGAGTAGGTTCTCTGCGTGTTACATTCTTTCCTGTTTTCTAACAGGCTTCACAGACACATCCTTGATGTTGACTGGCACGATCGTCAGGGTTCACACACAACATACACACACAACAGACAAACAGTATGTACTACACACCCCAGGCATAGCTACCAACCTAACACATATAACTATCCCCAACACAAACTCCGTAAATATGCTACACACCCTAGGCATAGCTACCAACCTAACACACACAACTATCCCCAACACAACCTCGAACATAACAGGTTCCCTCCTTCTCAAGATGTCACAAAATCTAACAATCTCTTGGGCTGATGATGCTGTCATTTTGATTGTCTAATTGATCCAGAATTCTCCTCCGGTCTTCCAACCCCACTTTGGGACGGTGTAGGTCCCCTAGAATCATCTTCAGCTGTTGATATGTGCACTTCTGCTAGGTCCTGACCCACACTAGGGCTTGCTGCCAAACCCTCGGAACAGTGAACATCCCTTGGAACCTGATCTCTTTTGTTCCTCCCCAGGGATATTGATAACCCCTTGGAATGGTGATGTTACCCTGGAACCTGCGGAACCTCCTTCTACTGAAGATGTACCTGCTCCCGCCAAGTTTTGATCCACTCCAGAACAGCTCTCAAGTCCTTGGAACAGTGAACGTCCTCTGGAACCGTTGACAGACCCAAGGTCTGCTGCTTGCCAGCTTGTATCTGACTTATCCTTTGAAACCTCAGAAGAATTTGACTATTCCATAGTTGGCACCTGGTGCCCTGCTGTTGTCTGGGCCACACAATGCCGTAGTTGGTCCACATGTTGCTGATGGTGATGACCTTGCACATCTTCTACCCTGTACTCAAACTGGCCTTCAAGTGCAATCACACAGCCAGCTATCCACTTGGGCTGTTATAAGTAATTATGTAGACACACTGCATCTCCAGGCATGAACTGACAAGCTTGGCTGGTGTTAGCAGCCTGTGTCACAATCTCATGGTTGCCTTGCTGTGAGCGAGGAAGCAATTTCATCAACCCAGTCTCTAGGCATCTGCTCATCAGTAACTCTGCAAGTGTCTTGTGGGTCTCTGTGCTGAGAGTTGTGCGCAAGGAAAACAGAATATGTACGTACCAACAGTGTGTGCCAATCACCTTGTACTAGCTTCGATAGTTTTTGTTTCACAATTTGTACAGTTCGTTCCGCCTGCCCAATGCCCAATGGATGACATGGGAGTGAGAATATCATCCGTACCCCATTTCTTGTCATGAAGGTTTCAACATCCTGTGACTTGAAAGCAGTTCCATTGTCAGTTACAACAAGATCAGGCTTGCCATGACAGCTAAAAATGTCCCATAATTCCAGTATTACTACATTAGCAGACATACTGCTTACCTGTCTTACTTCAGGCCACTCTGAAAATGCATCCACCACAATTAAGGAAGTCATTCCTTGGAAGGTCCTGCGAAATCCAGATGCAAGCGAGACCATGGTTTCTCTGGTGCTGGCCATGCTACTATTCTTAACTTGGGTAGATCATTCTGACAACTTTGACACATTGTGGTGCTACACTTAATACACATCTGCCTCTAATCTCCCTGGGGTTCGATTATTGGTTCGCTCGGCTAGCCTGCTCAGTTCAGCGGTAGATACACAATTCTTTTTCCTTCGTCGTGAGCTCGAGACGGCAAGAAACGGGAAAACTTACCAAATATTCATGCAGCCATGCTGGCACAAGGATAACTGCACTAAATAAGTAGCAAAATCAGACTTTGGAGGCATGATGTTTACTTAACCATCGGATACGTTTTGCACACTTACAATCTCCAATACAATACCGGCGCGGTGGGCTTTCACCTCAACT
>PNEQ01079071.1:0-10353 GCA_003012365.1 Medauroidea extradentata
AAAATTCAGCCCCCGGGAAAGACTTGTCAGGTCTAACCTCAAACTCGGGTAGAAACACCCCTGCGCCTAACGTAATATTGGACTCGTCCAACCGGCAACCTCTGCCGTGTAAATTCTTTAAAACTTCTAATTGTTAAAATACTTTTCTTTATAATAACATTGCTCTCTAGATTTTTCATTTAACAATATTAAAATAATTTGCTGTTATTAATGTAATTTAAATGCACGTAACGTAAAATATTGTCTGACATAAAATTTTCAAAACATAAAAATGAACATTCCAAACAACCTTTTGGACATTAATCATCAAGCCTAAATTTTATACAAATTTTCCAAGTGCTTTGTTTATATGTTGTAAGTGTTTATGTGTGAACGCAATTTTGGCGCGCTCAGCAGCAAGGTCGCCCTGAGCCCGCCAAGGCTTCGGGAGTTGACTACTGGTGGCATGTAGAGGCGGTTCGGCTACGGTCACCCGGGCACCAGCATCTCTTTTGTCTTATCATTCACTGCAATAGTCGTTTTCTTTCTTTGTCTGGAACAGTAATTTAACGTAATTTATGTGCCCGGGTTAACCCCTCTCCCCTGTCGACTCGTTCCGCGCCCAGGGGCTTTTCATGCCGTAATTTTCCACTTCCCACCTCGTGGGAATTTTACCGCGTCGCCTACCGAACGGGCCAGGTCCGGATCCGTTTCATACATCGCCAGGATTGTGTTTGTACTGGGAGACCGATGCGAGTAAATAATAACGCCTTGCCTATATATATATCTGTGTTATTATTTACTTCGCCGCTTCACGGTGTTTCAGGGCACGGGACCCTACAACCCGGTGACGTAAGTGTTTATATGGGTGTACAGGTGCCCGAAATCCCTGTCGAGTGCATTGTGTGTGTATGGATATGAGCGTGGGGAGGGCCATAACACTCCCCTGAGTAAGTAGAACCGCGGAGGACGAGGAGATTTTGAAGCCGGCCGTCGGCCACACGACCCTGAGATAACTCCACTCGTAACATCTGAGTGCCGGTTCTCTGCTAACCGGCTGGCGCCTAGTCGGGAACGATCTTAAAGCACGCTAGTATTTTCTCATCACCATCTCCTCCACTCTCGTCCCCGTCAAATGTCATTAACAATGTCGATTCATGGCAGCTGGCGTTGTCTTCTGACGTGAAGGAAAACGAAATAAATACCCTTGAAAAGCATCTTACACCTCTTATTGTAATAGTGACAGCACTTCGACAGGCCTGAGAAAATTCTTATCAGTTTCAAGTATCAGAATCTTGTCCCGCTAAATAAAAAAACATTACCCCTCAAAGACTATTTGACACCAAAGATTCAAATAAGAAGATGCAAAAAACGTCAAAAAAGACTCAACTGGAAAGCCAGGATATTGTTACAAACCTCATCCTTCACCACAACTCCTTGTAGATGGCATTACCAACATACACAAGTGCCTGGAATACATTAATTTGGCTTTGTAAATATGTGTTTATTGTTGTGTTTTGTTTATACGAAAATGTAGGTAAAGGCATATTACCAGAACTAAACCTCAACGAAAAATTTCAATACTAAGTCTTACAAAGGAAAATGTCACAGTGTTTTTCATAAAATAATTTGATTTTGTAAATAAGTGTTTTAAAGTATTTTTATAAGTTATTTTGACTTGATAAATAAGTGTTTACCGTTGTGTTAGCAGTGAAATAAGTAGGTACATTTTCTGTACTAATAAAACACTTTCAAAGCAATTTTTAAGAATTTATTTGACTTTCAAATAAGTTTATACTTCTGTGTTAACTATAAAAATTAGTTATGTTCCATGGCAGTTTGTGCTATTGGGCTGCAACCATCCCTGATTATTTGGGAAATACAGTAAATAATTTTCATTTTCACAGTTGGTGTTATATAAGATAATTTGTAATTACATCTTATGAACTACCTACTCGCCAAAACTGTCAGCCGATCTTGAAGTCTGAGGAATGCAAGAAAATTTTACAGATTTCGTGTTTCCGGCATCGGGCGGCCTGAACTACGCAGTGCTGTGCGGCGAGCAGCCCATCTGACCTCGCTGGTGCATGCGCAGTGAGCGCCACGGTCTGGCGAACCCATGAAGAAGGGGGTCCGGCGGTGTCTGGCATTTGGCACGCTTATAGGCACACGAGTTATTTACTCTTGTTTCATTATATTTTATTTATGTATAAATACATTTTTTTATATTTATAAAAGTCTAACATCGCTCCTTGCGTACGGCCTTTGCCCGATATAGGCCGTTCACAATAAAGTGAGCACTGTATAACAAGGTACTGCAAAAGTGTTTTAAGAAAATAACGACGAATGATCTTCACGTACAAGTAACGGGTTTCCACACGTTAGTTAAGTGACCATTTAGTTTAAACATGTTTATGACTTAATATTTACATTTTCAAATACAGTGTGATGAAGTAAAGTTAAAAGTGTACAAAAAAAACTATAGTGCATTAAATTAACGGTGCAGTTTCCTTAAATGTTGTAGCGTTGCAGGACAGGGGATTTTATTTTATCTGGTGAATTAATGTCTTATGTGATCATCACTTTCTAATATGTTTAAATTTGTAAGATTATTTTCAGTAGTTTCGGTTTCGGAAAGGGAGAGTAGAGACACAGTCATTTTCCTGAATGTTCTAGTTAGGGTGTAATGTTTATAGTTATGGCCAGGTGGCCTTGGTAGGAGGCAACAGCTTTGTTTTCCTTTTGTGTTCTAGTTTTTTCCGCGGGAGTTTTGGCGCTGTTTGTTTATTTAATGCGTAGTTGATAATTATACCCTAGAGGGTTCTAGATCATGGAACGAATGACGAAGGTCACGCCACCGAGAACCAGCCAATGAGAGCACAGCGTGTGGCGCCCCTTCGCCCTTCGTTCTGGAATGTTTGCCTCCGCCATGTTTGAGAAAAAGTCGTGACGCGATCCAGAGCGGACGTGCGCGGGGCTGCGGCCCAAGAAAACTTCATGAAGTAAAAGTTCGGGAGTGAAACCCTTAACATGCAGGGGTAGCACCACGGTCTCTCTTCTTTAACCTTCTTTCGGACAACCTTAAAATCTACCAAATTCATTTTCCGCCCGTGCATGTAGGCCGCTAGGTGCAGAGAGCCAGGATGGCTACTCGTTCTTCTTCGCCGCGTGTGGCTTCACCGTGTGCAAATGTCTTGCCTATTTTAAACGCCTAATATAGAGATGCTGTGTTTCTGCTTATAACTTTCTGTGAACTGGACCTACTGTGCCAAGACTGTGATAATGTATTTCATGCCGATGTAAACAGTAATATAATAAATCAGAAATAGTGGAGAATAGTAAAGTATATTATTTCAGGACGAACCTTTTCTTTAAAATTCTGACGGTGACTGTGAAAATGCAAAATTTGTTCTAAAGCATGACATAACCTACAAAATTAGTACTAATAAATTCGGGAGTACGTGACCACCAATCAAGAGGTATGTTCCAGCGTATAGCCTTGCTTGTTTTGGCTGGGTTATTCCCGAGCTAGTACACTGGTCTAGGAGGACTGGTTTGCTACATTTGTGATGAGTGGAGCTCAGGTACTTGTGCCAGAGCTTTTCTTGTTGTCAGCCACTTTCCCCTTCCTTCCCCTCCTCCCTTCAAGGCTCATCCATCATAGCCTCCCTCCTGCTGCTTCACCATCTAATACTCCCGTGATTTATTTGACATGCTAGCAAAGTACTTATATATTTTTCCCTAGAACTTGTTGCAAAAATAGTGGTGTGCACTATACACGAGGGCACGCTATACAAGAGTATGTACGATAACAAACTATATATATATATATATATATTTGCGTACATATTCCAACAATCACTGTTTAGCGAGCATTACAGAGTCCTATGCATGGAATTGGCAATATTGCAAGGCATTCTGCCATGTTTGTAAATAAACTGAGGTATAAGGCTTAGACAGACACTGAGTAGTAAGTAAAGGTTGTATTACAAATAAAGGTGGCGACATATGAATCTTACACACTAACATGTTCCCCTGACATAAACACAACAGTGTAATTGGCAAAGGTACAAGCGAGTGCTAATAATTTCAGAATAAGTCTTCAAAATTGGGGAGGAGCGTTAGGTGCTAATGTTGGTAATGGTGTGGGTAATGTTGATGATTGTTAAAACAGCTGAAAGTGATTGTGATGGTGGTGCTGATAGATGTACGCTGTAGTGGATAGTAGTGGCCGAAGCAGTGGTGATGGTGGTCCGGGTATAGTGATAGTGGTCAGGTCATGGTGATGGCGGTCGGGGCATGGTGATGATGGTTTGGGCAGTGGTGATGGTGGTAGGAGTAGTGGTGATGGTGGTTGGAACAGTTGTTTTGGTGGTTGGGGCAGTGGTGATGGCGGTTGGGGTAGTTATGATGGTGGTCGGGCAGTGATGATGATGATCGGGCAATAGTGATGTAATGATGCTTGTGGGGCCACGGTGATAACAGTCGGGGCAGTGGTGATGGTGGACAGGGCAGTGGTGATGGTGGTCAGGGCAGTGGTGATGGTGGTTGCAGCAGTGGTAATGGTTGTCAGGACAGTGGGGATGTTAGTGGGGCAGTGGTGATGGCAGTTGGGCCATGGTGACCGTGGTCAATTAAGTGGTGATGGTGGTCGGGACATGGTGATAGCAGTCAGGGAAGTGGTGATTGTGGTCGGGACATGGTGATGGCAGTCAGGGAAGTGGTGATTGTGGTCGGGACGTGGTGATTGTGGTCGGGACTTGGTGATGGCGGTCAGGGAAGTGGTGATATTGGTCGGGACATGGTGATGGTGTTTGGGGCAGTGGTGATGGTGTTCGGGGCAGTGGTGATGGTGTTTGGGGCAGTGGTGAAGGTGTTCGGGGCAGTGGTGATGGTTTTTGAGGCAATGTGATGGTGGTCTAGACAGTGGTGATGGTGGTATGGTCATTATAATAGTATCAACGAGGTGGTTGTGGTAGTTTTGTTTCTTGTTTCTGGTTTGGCATCATGTCGCTTGTAGTTTAACATTTTTATTAACACATTGCTTACCGTATTTTTTCCTTGAAAACTGCTTCCTTGCACCACCGTTTCCAGAGAATTTTTGCCAAATGTACAGTAGGTTTAAATATATATACAATGGAGTTAATTACTGTGCTATGGTTAAAAGGAAGTACACCTCGGACTCACATAACACAAGTAATGTGTTCCATGAAATGATTGCGCTATGTGAATCCGCGTTACTTGAGTTCCAACTATTCCCGTGGGAAAAATGTACGTTTACGTAGCTGTTTTGAGAATATTCACAAAACAAGCACTTTCCCAACAAATGAATGGTGCAGATACACATCAATCCTGTCAGACATGCAAAGAAAGAAAATAGAATAGGTAAATTTTATCTATACAATCTGAAGCATCTGAGAACAAATCAAGCACAAGGCATAACTACTTGTGTTGGCAAACAAACTGCAGGATGTCCTATATTTTCTCCCTAAAATTCTATGATGTTTCCAAAATTAAACAACTATGAATTAAAAAAAACATATGAAATTGTAAATACAGTTTAAAAACATCTACAAAACAGAAACAAAAGAGTGCACAAAAGCCAATCACGGCTGATGTGCATGTAACTAAGTTTGTTTTTCTGCCTCTCCTGCACAGTTGGTGTTTTGTCAACATCCTCGAGGATAGAGAAAGTAGTGAGGGGAAGGGGGGTAGCTGGCATGTCAGCATCTTTTCCACTCGTCATGTCCGCCACCACAGCTGAGTTCACAGATGCCTGCTGTATGATGTAATGAACAGGCACAGAAAAAACTTTCCAACGGTGTTTGTATATACCACTTTTTTACGTGTGATACATGTCTCTGTACACCTAACACATCTTGCCAAATTCATATTTTAAGGTAGAACTTCCTTTTTCATCGGAACCTTTATCTTCTGAAATCACATATGCTTACTTTATTTTGCTAAAAAAAATGTAGTCGGGGTCTTTTGCTGTCAGTTCTCTTTCATCTTTAAGGGTAGTTTCATCACCAATTTCCATCTCTTTACGTCTCATCTCAACCTGTTCAATGAGTTCTTCCTCAGTGAGTTTCACACCTATAGTGACCAGTTTGTTGCCATCTTTTGCGTCAAACTCCTAAAACCAAGTTTTCTTTTTCTTTCTATTTCTACCATTTCCTCTACTACTTCTTCCAACTGTTTCTCTACAGGCTGAAAACCACAGAATTCTTCTCTAAAGGAAGGACATAACTTATTCTATACACTACTAAGACAAGATTCATTACTGGTGTCCGATTCCGCACTCTCGCTTCCATAGAAGTTAACGCATCTGACATCAATAGTTTCTGGAGACCGTTTCTACTTTATAAAATGGTTCTCATTGTAGATTCTTTTCGTCCAAAGGTGTGGCCGATTACATGGTTATTAGAGAGCTGAATAACTTCTAACTTTGTATCTAATAAAATTAACTTCTTTTATGCTACTAATTTATCAGTCGGCACTTCTTTTGCAGGTTTCATGTACACAACAAATAAACGTCAACTATCAGTAACACACTGAAAGCTAACTATCATGACAAATTATTAAAAAAATAACTGTAGCCTATCATGTAAGACGTTCACCTGTGGCTAAAAAAAAAACTATTATGAAAGCGATGTGGGCACGCATGCTCAGCGATTATGGTCTCGAAAAGATAACAGCACAGGAAACCTGATACGCCAGCCTGTCTTGCTGTCACCCAAGCGACACTCACATGTGAGCGAGTGACGGCAAGCTTACAGCAAGGGATTTAAGCACCATTTTCCGCTCGCGTTATGTGAGTTTTGCTTCGCACTGTTTGAATCTTATACGTAATTTATATTCTTGTGTTGCGTGAATTCGCGGTAAGTGAATCTGTGCTATGCGATTCTAAGGTGTAATGCTTTTCCAACTGTATAAAATGTGAAGAATACAGTGACCACATCCATTAGATATTAAAAAAATGATTTTAGTTAAATGTATATATTTTAATTACAAAAATTAAAAAAAATTTATAAAAAATGTTTTTCCACTTTTCTAAAGACGTTTGCCATTTGAAGTGGTGATGAACTAACAATTTTAAACCTCAGAATTCATAACCTATACAATCTGAATCAAAATGCATAAAAATATTCGTAAATACATAATGATTATACAGTCTTATCCGCGGTATTTTGTTTCAGAAAATCCTCGGATAACGAAAACCAGGTACACTCAAGACACCTTAATAACCTACATAAACCACCATATGCATTTCATATAAAAAGATTTTAACCCCAAAATTTATATACTACTATATTTGCGTGAGATACAGATCTTTAATATGTTCATAAAGTGCCCCACAACATTTAAATATCGTAAAAATGCTACGCCGTTCTAGACTACTTCGGACGCTTTCGGGTCCCGTCGGCTGTCTTCGTGCTCCCTCCCTTCTTTCCCTCTTCCGTCCCTCCCCCCAACTGTGATGCTCGGCCGGCCTTCCGCCTCTCGAGCAAGCTAACTCTCGGGCAGTCTTGACGCCGCCTTCGACTGGGCTAGTTCTTCCCGCTCCCTCATCGACATTCCGTAGGCTACGATGCGTACCGTAAGTTTTCAGTTTGAGTTTTAACCTTGTTTATTGTGAGTCGTACGTGCTGGGTGCTTCGGCTACCAGTGCAGTAAATTGTGCGTTTACTCCATTGCATTTAACTGTCTTTCGACCGCGTTAGCCGTCGGTGTGTCGATGGGGACCGCCCGTTTAATGTATCTTGATTCAGCCCTGATTAAGAATTGCCATCCGCGGCATTATATTGATGTACCTGCTTTTGTATTGCTGTCGTCGCGCTTGTGTGCTTGTTGTACTCTTTTGGCACCAAATAAATT
Source organism: Medauroidea extradentata (assembly GCA_003012365.1). Taxonomy (NCBI): domain Eukaryota; kingdom Metazoa; phylum Arthropoda; class Insecta; order Phasmatodea; family Phasmatidae; genus Medauroidea; species Medauroidea extradentata. The sequence continues at coordinate 7,858 of PNEQ01079071.1, forward strand.
GTGATTTTGTAACCGAACTTGCCACTCTTGTACCCATTCATTTAGTGTGACCCCTCGGGATTCCGACCCAGTTGTATAGCGTGCCGTTAGATGGCACAGCGTGTGCAATGTGGCGTGTCAGATACAGCAGCAACCTCACTGCGAGGATGCAAACACTTGGCAACAGTGCGCATGAGCCAGGTGGTCTGGCTGATGTTGCAACACGGCACGGCCTGATGCGCCACGCTCTCTCTCCACCTTACACTGCCAAGGACGTGTGCTGTACGAAGAGGGAGTGTCACCACAAGAGTTGATAGAACTATATTTGATAACACTATTTCTCGCGTGTAATACTTACTTTATCTTTGTCAACCAAATATATAAAATAACAGTGGAACAAGCACAACTACAACTACATAGACGTGAATATTTTGTAATTTTCTGTGAATATCTTTTGCTTGTATGACATGCATATAAATTACAGAAAAGAATAGCATTACAAACATAAAATATTTTGACCGTAATTAAGTGGAGTCTTCGCCGGTGTGGAATTTCCACCTTTGACGCGTGAGAACAGCATAGCGATAAGAGCCAGTGTCCCAAGCTTGACGAGTAGCATATCGCCTCTATTCCCAGCGCGCCAAACTGACGTGCAAGGTTTTCCATCTAGTCTTTTTCCTACAGAACTTTAAGCGGTGACCACCACATTTTATTTTTGAATAGTATGAAGTAAAGATCAACACAAGTCTCTCGCTTTGCACTTTACAAACTCAGGTAATATTTTCAAAGTTACAGCAGCCTAGAAAACCCATTTTTAGTGATTTTGACAGGCCCTGAAATCATGTTTCTAACAAGCGTGCTGAATGTTTGAAAATATAGAAGCATAGTTTTGAGTGTGTGTTCTTTTCGTAGACAAACATATGACGCCATCCCGTCACGTCAACTTATAAACTACGTTAACGCTCACCCCCGATTTTTAAAACTTTACTATATAGGCCTAAGAGCACTAGTATTCACCCGCACATTTGCTGATTGCCGTTTATTTTCACGTAATTATAATATTCTAGCATGTAAGAGTGGAAGATGAAGCTTTAATTGTGAAACAGTATTACTTACGTCCAAGTGTTTATCCAGTGTTTATTTTCAAATGTTTAACTGCCTTTGTAACATTTATTAACCTGTACAAGTGTTTGTTTACAAATACGGCCGAGTGCCTTACCAGTGGTGCCAATCCCGTGCACGGACTCTGTAAATGTGCACTAAACAGCGACCACGGGAAATGCGCATGTAAATATAAATTGTACTGTTTGTTACTGCTTAAAAATATATTTTATTATTATGTAAGTGTTTCTGTGTATTAATTATAGTGTTAAATGGCAATGCGCGCATTTATAATCCAAGTCGGGAAGTTTGTTTGTATATCAGAGTACATTTGTGCCCAGAGAGAGAGTATTTCCCTTGTGCGAGTGTGACACACCTGTAGATGCAGACAGCCTCGAGCGGCCGAGCGGCCATTTTGCTAACGGTACTTCAGCCCTTCCCAGGGGTATATAAGGAGGGCGCTGCGCCCAGATAGTCGGTCGTCAGCGGCTCGGCCTTCGGGCCGGGCCAGCCTGGCACCCCCGCTAGAGTATGCTGGCAGCTCCCTGGGCTCCCGACTCTCGGCACACTACACACTCTACACCCTCCCACCTTAGGGGCTGGCTTCTTGCAAATGGAGCCCCCCGCATCCCCGGAGCTGGCTTCTTGCGAAGGGAGCCCTCCACTCTACCGAGGTGACTTCTTGCCTAAGAGAGTCCCTCACCCCCTTACCTGTACACTACTAAGGCAGTGCCGAGGGAAAGGATGAAGGTGGTGCTGCCATGCACATCTACAGCGCCGCGTATTGAATTAGGGGATACACCCCTAGGTAACGCCGTCCTAAAGTGTTCGTATACACTTCGCGTGTCGTTAAGTTATTGAAAGTTACAGAATATAGTAACCTCACCCCGGGATCAGAGAGATCGCCGTGTATAAGCAGTAACCCAGCCTGGCTCGTTAATCCAGTATCGTCGACGGCGCAGCACCTAAAGTAAGAGGCTATTGAATGTTGTTGCAAACCTCTCGGGGTCAAAGAGATGATCACTCCCCAGTTTCGGCCACGAATAAGGCCTTAATTTCGCCCATTATTTGAACGGCCCGGAGTGCCATGTAGAATTGTATGCATCATAATATGTCCTGTGGGCTTAGTATTGTATTTCCAAGTTGTCGTATCATTGTTATTGTCGTGTCCTGTTGCCATATCTCATATTGAGACCCCAGTGTTAAAATGTATGTCCTCAAATTATGATTGACATCTAACCCTAACTAAGGACCATGTACCAAAGCTAATGTTGTATTCATCATGCTGTGACAAGTACTGTAACTTGTGTTAATAAATATAAACACCCCATTGAACTGAATTACCTTGTTTTCTCCTTTCATGAGATTAACCTGTGCACCAACCTTTATATCTAATACAAGGCGAGTGATATATGC
>PNEQ01079071.1:10453-38075 GCA_003012365.1 Medauroidea extradentata
TAGCGAGTAGAGTTTGTCCTTGTTGGCTCACTCAGTAGTCACTCGCTGAGTCGAGGATAACTCTATTACCAACTACTCTAGAAGAACCACACCAATGTCTCATGCTCTCTACCTCAAAGGTCTTCTAGATACACACACTGCTCGCATTCAGCAATCTTGCTTGCAACCCCGCACATCTAGCGCAGTGGGATTTGCGTCACATAATATGAATAAGTTAGGCAGTTTTGCGTAAAAAAGAATATGTGTGACACGCTACAACACCGCCTATGTGCCAATCAAGGACTTCTCTTAAGGCAGACGCCTTGATGGCGCACAAACTGCATGCAGCGTGTTCGGAATTAAGTTTTTTCTCAGAGACCAGTAAACGTATGTCCACAATGCTTACCTACAAAAAAAAATGCTTAAGACTACTTGTGATTATGACTTAAGACACCACGCACACTGATAATATTTTATAGCCCTCAAACTTGGCTAAAATATTGGCTTTTTCACGCTGTTGTTTCTAAAGTTATTCATAATGAATTTGTTCGAAATTGAGGTCTACAAGTACATTTGACTTTGCTACAGTAACGCGTTCCATAAAATAATAGGGTCACCATTTAAAGTAAAATTGTTACGGCGCAAACACTTCGCGTGCGTTTACAACTTTGGGTGTAGAGGCAATATCGCAATACATGTGCCGGCCAGCGTCGCTCGTAACACCTTATCAATTTCCTTCTCACAAATACAAACATATCCTTCACCAGGCGGTAATCTTAAGGATGTTAGCAGTTTCATTTTTAATACGGCATCACTGATTACACTAAAATAGACTTAGCGCAATTTTTTTTCTCACACATAAACAACATTTTTAAACCTCTGTAAAAATGGATAAGGACAAAAGTTTTGGCGGTTTTCATTTTAATACAGCATCACTCATTATACTAAACTTAACTCGGTGCAATTTTTTCTGCTGTTTTCGGTGGAGTGCTAACACTTGATCTTATTTGTCGTGCTTTATTTCGTGACGTACAAATGATATGCTCGTTTTTTTTTCCTCCTTACCTGCGGCCAATTTTTGCAACAGACATGTTGTCATTTATTAAATGTAGAATTTTAATTTTGTCAGTAAAACTAAGAACTTAGCAATCTCTCTTCGGTTTAGAAGGATCACTACAGTCTTTCTTTTAAGGAAACATTTTTGCTGCAGGCCACGGAATCGTGTATAACTGCACACTGTACATGCACTTCAAGGCAGTGTCCTATATGCGGGCGGCAATGGGGCAAACAAGACAATGTAATTAAGTACACGTGTGAGTTCTGCGTGGAAGTAGTTTGCGAGCAAGGGACATGGCTCGTGGGATATATTAAATAATTTTGTTTTGGAAGCGTGCAGCTAGCGACAGGATGTATACGAGTGAAGTACCCTCGCCGCCCACACATTCGACACAGCATCGCTTCTTTGCTGCTCCTGCCTGCACTGCACTAACGATAACCGCGCGAGCCTAGCACATTGCGTAATGAAGCAGATAACAGGAGCAGACAACACAAGTCTAGCTGCTCTCGTGCACAGCGAGTGACATGCTAGTAGTTCATGCAACACACAGTGTGCGCCACGCGCACATTTATATAAAAAATTTTTTCAACAATTTCCAACCACGGTTGGTGAAAGCCGCAGATACAAAGTCCGTGATTGTATATAATTAGTCATCCCTGTGACAGCAAAACTTCAAGTAGTACCAATTTTATATTTTGGAGTGTTTGACTCTATGATAGCGTGAAAAACACCTATCAGGGCACAAGGGAATGTTGCCCGCTGAAGACATAAAGCTTGAAGCAGTGGCTTGGAGCCCTCGACACTGCAGACTCAACTCTGCCTCAAGTGTATTAGTCAGTTTCCCAACTTGAGGTATTTTGACAAGGGGATGATTCGTGATGTCACCTAGCAGCCTAGTAGTAGTGACCTGCACTGGTGGTCAGGTAACAGGGTGAGACACACTAACTACAGCCACCTGAATGGTCAGAATCGTCACGGCTGTCTTTCTCGACAGAAGTTGATGGTTTCAATACATTGGGACAGAAAATCAACAAACTTCAGCTTCACACCAGCATGTTTCTTCATCACAACAAATGTATTATATGCAGCCTTCAAGAACAAATGGAAGACTACTTTTTGGGTCCACATTATTGTACTGCGGGTCATTGGGTTGTATTTCACTATTTGGTTCAGATGGTCCACAACATTCATGTACACAGTGTAGCAGACAACAATCTCAGGTTTGCGACACACTTCACTGCCAAAGCCATGTTTTGTTTTTTGTATTCTACATCTACCATCCCTGTTGAGTGCGTGGTAGATATAAGCTTTACAACTCGCTTGTCCTTCCAAAAAAAAACTGACATCACCGTCTCAATGGAAAGCAACCTCTCCCATTACAAGGTCATTGACACAAGTCATGAATTACTTTGGAGCTTCACGATTCTGGAAAAGTATCCCAAAAGTGTGTGTGAGTTCGCAGCCAACAGTTTCATGCTAAGACCAACACTATTGTAGTAACAGTCCATGAAAAGATGATAACATTTGCCCTTCAGTTCACCCAAAAAGATCAAACACTATGTCAGAAATGGTTTTGCTACCTTCTTAGTACACCTGAAATGAATAGCAATATCCACTAACCACCTCCACAAAATATAAAGTTTTATGTCATACTTTTGTCGGACACTTGTTTAGCATAAAAACTCTGAACTTGGCTCTACCTCTCCAAGGAACCATGCCTGCATCAAGTGAAAGCATTTTGTGGGTGTGCAGACAGCAGAAAATGTGTTGACAAAGTGGTCAATAATAAGTTGAATTTTTCGAACTTTATAGTTAGAGTTAACAGAACTGCGGTCGCTGAAATGGAGACCCTACAGAACTTCGGGAAACCTATTTCTGTTTGTTAGTTTACTGAAAAATGGGGTGTGGTAAATTTCTCTCATCGTCCAGTAGCTTGTCAAATTTGGTTTCTGTACCTGCCCCATCAAAAGCAACGCAACAAACCTAGAAATTTTCCACATCACTCTTCCAGTTTGCAAATGTAGAACTTTAAATCATACCTTTCAGTATTTAAAAAGTCTGATCATAATAAGAATTTGTTCCTTGTACTAATATGTCAATCAATTTGTCAGTAAAAAAATGTTTGCGGTACATATATGGATCGGGGCACGGCAGTGTACCATCATTTAGCGGTTCTGGGGGGTTGATTTCACACTGCTGACACCTATAAATGGTACATCCAATGGTGTTTTACCCATTTTACTCCAATTTTCGTTCGCAGAATTGTCCAGCCAATGAGTTTTTTTGGTTTGTTTACCAACGTTCCTATCGTGCCCTAGAGCAGACATGCCAGGATTTTCACTATCACTACGACACGAAACTGATGAACTTTCTGATTCACTGCTGAATTGAAAATAGGAATGATTTGTGGTAACATCTTGCTGCCCATCGGTGGTAGGTACATCTGGTTGTCTACGTAACGGCATTACTGTTTTGCCCCTGAGAGCAGGGAGCACATGGCTCCATGAACGGGGTCTGGTGCCGTTCCTCTGGTGTACACTTGAGCAGCAGCCCACTGGCTCTCCTACTCTAGGCCAAGACAGTCCCTGTCTCTATCTTTCCTGCCCGGCCCCTATCTGGGCATAGGGCTTTCTCGTCTAGAGGTCGAAATGGAGTTACAGGTCGCAGAGCACTAAGGGTTGGTATGCAAGGTTTCATAAAAAAATTCCCGGGGGCGCTTCCAGAGGGCTGATGCTACTGTACCCTGGTACCTGCCGTCGGCTGCGCGGGGCGTCGGGGAGCATATTGGCACACTCTGCCACCTGAAATCTACGGCATCACTTGGAAGGCGTCAACAATCTCAATAGGTGAGCTGCGAGATGACACACGGGGTGCATTGGCACCCTCCGCCGCTGAGATCAGGCGACGTCCATTGGAGGCATCGGCGATCCCAGGTCGGCGAGCTAACCATTGAAGCAATTTCCCGACACTATTGAGAAAGCCAGAAGGTCCAAGAAAGTTAAGGCAGAAAGCTAACTTGGCCTCGGGAAGAGGTTGTGGGTTGGTTCTGGGAAAGAAGAAAGTCAATACGTAGGAAAGCCAAAAGTGAAGGAAAAGTATAGAACAGACAAACAGAGTTAAGGTGGAGCTGTGTTTATGAAAAAAAATGCACAGCCCCAGCCTGTACTCAAGGTAGTTAGACCTATTAACAGTTATACTACTCCCACTTAGCACGAAGTGTGACTTGTCAGGAGGGCGAGGGTTACCCTAATCATGACTACGTGGGAATAGATACTTAGGAGAAAATGTGCGCCAAGTAAGTCTCAGGCGTGTGGGCGGCAGCCGATGGTAAGCTGCACGACACAGTGACGTAACTCGAATAACTCCTGCCAGACTGACGACTGCAGAAAGAATGGCAGTGCTGAGAGTGGCCCTGAAATTCTCTGCGTTTGCCTTATATACCCTGCTAGCCGCGATGAGCAGGGGAGGGAGGAAGTAGCGATGATGGCATCTCTGTGCAGGCCAGGGCCACGCGCAAAATAGTACGCTCGCTCTGAGGCCACGTGATGTTCAGAGGGATGGGTATGCCTCCCATACAGTGACGCTTGGTGATCCCGTTGCCAGCTTACAGGTGGCAGAGACGCGACTTGCGGCTGACCGGCAGGGTAGTAAACTGTATTCAGGATAAAGTTGTACTTTTTTTTTAACAGTTCTAAGGTTGTGCACTAGTGTTCTTCCACGAAAATAGATCTTGATGTATTCACATGCTGATTTTACCAGCTGTCAAGTTTTGTTTACAGTCGTTACTTATCAAAAGAGACTTGTGAAGAAATGTGACATATGTCAATGTTTACACGTATCAGTTTTAAACTGAAATGAGACAATTTTTTTTGCATGACATTTTTAACTACATGTTTGCTGAATACATGTTATTTACACCTTTATTAAATTGTCATATGCATGCTTAAAGAAAATTTTAGATCAAAATACATGAAACCTCTATTTGGCAACATTATTTTACAACAAATTGAAACTGAGAGATTATGAAAATAGAATGAAAATAATAATTTTGCTACAAACATGCCTAAGCCAATAGTTTTGAATTAATACATACAAAATACACTTTTTAAAATAAATATACATGGCCTAAAAACCAGTATTGACGTCATGTTTCACAAGTTTATACAATAAAATAATTGGGTAAACTGTACTTACTTTAGAACTGCATTGTGCCCGATGCCGAAAATTTCTGTAGTCTTTTCGGCTACCAAGCATGATTCCATTTCGCCCCACAGTATTTTCTCTATGAATATTTTACAAAACATGGAGATTTTCCTGATGACGCTGCCTATTTGTTGCACGGTTAATTTTCATTGTTTTTCGTTTCTTAGTAACTACAGCCACATGCATGAACAATCAGAACAATGGTGGCACAGAATAAATAAGTAGTAACAGAAGCGACAAGATGTGATTTTTATCACACTAGTTATCTCTCTGGATTGTCATGGTGTTGGAGTTCGTAGAAGTTTGGTTAGACTCCAGTTTAGTAGGACCTATAATATAATCTCTGAGGAAACTGACACATAAGTAAAATCACATTTGCCATTTCTGAATATGTAAACGAGATACAGACTAATCGCAGTATTTCTTGAAATATAAGTGGTTGTTTAAACCACTGTCTCAAATCCCATTGGCTTTGTTTAATTTCATGTACGCTCCAAGAACTGGTACATAAACAATGGTTAAAAATCTCCATTATGTTGCTTCTAATAGAGTTATCTGATGTTGAGATGTAAATTGTTACGTTTACCATTTTTAAATGTTTAGTTAATATACAAACTAATTACAGTATCTCAAGCACTAAAAAAGGTTACACAAACCAATATATGTAATCCACGTGGTATTGTTTACATTCCTATATGTCCTGAGAGCTGAACTGGATGGAAAACATGTCTTGTTACCTGGTGGCGTAGCGTGAACTTTGGCAAACATGTTGGCTACATGACGCCATTCTTCAATAAATGTGAACTTGAAAAAGCTTTATAAATATGAAGTTGGTAGCTTAAAGCACTTATTATGTTGTAAGAACAATTTTAAATATTGATGTAAAATGTAAGCGAACATATATTTAAATTATATCATTAACAAATTTGATACTATTTTATGTCGTCTTACCAATCATACAACCCTGAAATACTACAAGTGGCTATAAGTAAGGGTTTTGGCCTTCTCAATATCTAGGATTGTTACATTGGCTCTGTCAAAATAGCACAACATTATCCTGAATCCAGAGTATGACGTTGTAGAGTAAGGGGGTGGATGGCCAGCAGGAACGTGAGGAAGCTTGATAAAAGAGATGCGCCAGCGACGCGTGAGTCTGCGTCAACATATTTGCTGCCCAAACTGTAAAAAACATTGAATCTTTGCGTTCAGCACAATAAGGTAGCTTATGTTAACAGACCAACGCTATCATACATAACCTAAAAATGTGATGATTTTTGATATTCATTTGTAGCCTCTGAAAGCAACCATCTTATGCATACGAGATGGGAATGGATAGCTCGAAATACAGTCTGTAGCCTGGTCACTAACATATCGCGATAGGATCGATTCTTGCTCACATGACTACAGAATAAAGTCAGTCATGTGCAATCGTCAGAAATGTGACGCACAGTACCAATAAAATATTTTTGAGTGTCGCAATTGTGACACTTGGTAATAAATATGTTAAGAAGATATTAATAACAGTGTTCTTTTTTGTCATGAGGAGAGAGCCGGAGTTACGCTTCTAGGTGCCCTAGGCCTGTCAGTCTAAGCGGGGCGCTTAGTCTCTGTATTCCTTCCGTAACAACTGGCATCCATGGCATCCATTTTTCGTTTCCAGCACCACATTAATTTAAGTTACTCTGCTCTGTCCTCTCGCTTCATATAATAATAGCAATAACACAATCATAATTCAGCTTAATTGTAACAAAGTTATTTTAATATAAATAGCTGGATTGGCCATAAAGCAGATAAAACTAATAGAGAGAGCATTAGTGAACACCAAAAGTAAAGCAATTATTTTTTTTTACTCGTCGCCATATTGGCACATTTAAAAATATTGATGGAAAATTCTTCACGTGTTCTCCTTGATAAAAGTGTGCCCTTGTGAAAATTTCACCCTAGACCAGGGCCTAGTGGTAAATCCGGCCCTGCACGAGGAGTGAAGTTAATTGTAGGTGTTATTGTTATCTATTCATGTGGTACTATCGAAAAAAAAAAACATCCAAGTACTGCAGTGGGCATAGAGTCACACCTGGAGAGCTTGTGTGTGTCTCGGCCAGAGTTCAGCAAGGGAAGACTATCTGCACTTTGGGCAGCTGCCAAGTGGATACCGCTGTCCATGGACAGTCGTTTGCTCAGCCGCTGACTTGCAGGTCGTGCCGCTCTGCTCTCCTTGTTGCTATCTGCTGGTGAACATCGCACATTAGTAACATTGCCACAGAGAGGGCGGCTTCAGCGATTACTAACCTACATTTACCTCTCTCCCACCAACACAATGGGGAACAGTTCTGTTAATACAAACTCATGTTTAAGCTAGTCATAGTACAGTGACAATTTTTTTAAGACTGCCTTGTCCAGAATAATAATTTTAAAAATCTAGACACTTCAATTATTACTTATGATGCTATGTTTATATTCAACAAGAGACATAAAAATACTGTCTGAAAGAAAAAATTTGACCAGGCTTCAAAATTTCTCACCATACTGTGACCTACATATAACATGTAGCACACAGTGAAATCTCATTACAAAGTACGTATATGAAGATAAGGTAAGGTACGTAGGCTTTACATATTGTCAACAGCGAAGCCATCAGAGACAGTGAACTCGACATGACAGGAACTATACGTTGAATCAGCCATCACCTTTTTTTATGAAACAATACCAGCATTCACTTGAACTGATTTTAGGAAACAATGGAAAACCAAAATCAATATGGTCGAAGCTGGGGATCAAACCTGGGTCCTCCTGAATGTGAGTCCAATGTGTTACTATTGCACCACCTTTCTCAGTTACAAAGGACATAAAGGACACTTGAAATTTTACATTTAACAATGAAAATCTTTTACACTGAAAAGTTATGGAATGGAAAATTCTCTGTCAGATTTCATATAGATGTAGGTATTATACAATGAGAAGCACTTAAAACTAACTTTATAAATAAATTTCACTGTACGAACCATAAACACCCAAGTATATTATTTCCAAAATTGCAATACAAAAAGGTAGTTGTGCATCTTACACAGGTGTGCGACACAGGGCGGCAGTTGGAACAGGTTACTTGGCAATAATGCATCTGGTGGGTAGTCTGCTGTGAGTCACTAACTCTCACACACATTACACGTATCTGCAAAAAAACTGAATTGCTAACCAGTCTAATTTCAGTTTCTTCATGAATGCATTATCTTTCAGCACATTTAGCACCTAAGCATTTGCGATTGTTTATTGTCAGTGAAACAGTCTGCAGGAAGACATAGAGTCAAAAGTGTATCACACATCAAACACAGCTTAGCATTTACAACACACCTGAAGTAAAGAAGGAGGTCCAACAGCCACTGCCCCGAGAATCCAGCAAACTGATATCGAGGTCCATACTTAATCCTTTGGTCTTTTGCACTTCGCTCCTACAAAAAAACCAGGTCAAATAAACAACTATGGATCTACAACTACCACTACATGGCAGATTGCAACACTGCAATTTTCTAATACCATATAATAATTGTTATAAATGACATTGGGTGTTTCGCATTGAATTACCTTTTTATAATTTTCATAGTGCTATCTGCAAGCACTCAATAATAATTTATTAGATTATTACTACATCTACATAAAGAGATTAATAGAATACTCAATCAACTGTTGTAAGCGTAGCTTCAGGATATTTTAGGTTCTTTCTCAAACAAATATATAACACAAGTATAACGACGACCATGAATTAGCATAGTGCATTTTACATAATACCAAATATCGTACAAGGACAATATAGGAAAGGCAGAAGAAAAACAGGAGACGTGTTATATAATTACAGTTCACGCCAACATGAGCGCTGTTCCTTCTACAGTAGCACATTGCTCTATGGATAGTTTTAGTTTCATATTTTGTTATTTAATAAATTGTAATGTAATCATGATTTTTTAATATAGTTACAATCTTTTAACAGTTATTTTCATAAGTTAAAATTTAAAATATTTATAAACCTTAGAGTAAATATAGGGTAGAGGGAGTATCCTCTATACAGCTGCGTACGAATTTGTGTGTTCAACATGCGTCACGTGACTTTAGTGAAATATGCGCAGAAGATTTGACAAAACATTGAGAGCCAAGATAATAATTGCTTTGTAATCACAACTATGTTGGGTTATTTTAGTACCTTATGAATATATGAACTAACGAGAGCATACTACCATATTATCGCATAGTATAATTGCGAAGAAACTTCAGAACTACAAATGTAAACAATGTTTGCCACATCACTGTTTTCCTCAACACAGCTGTTTTTAGTAAAAAGTAAATATTAGCTACATACTTACTATAAAGTTTTGAACCGAGATCTTGGTGAAACCACATGACTAAATATATATTCTCGAAGGTACGCCATGAGTTTCAAACAACACGACTGCATTTTTACGACGAGAAAACATAAATAAACAACACGAAACTCTCAACACCATGTTGGACACACATTTGTGACGTCATGTTCCCTCTACTATATAATACCTCTTTGTTATAAATACTTTCTAATACTATAAGCCTAAGAGAAATTTAGTCCATATATGTATAACCACCATAGAAAATAGAGATATAAGAATGTAAACTTTGTTAGTGTTTCCAGTTCATGCCATTGATAAAAAGTCTCCCACATTAACAATGCTAAAAAGTTGTACTTTTCCACATTGTCCTTATATGATGTTTCATAACCTTAGAGTAAATATAGGGTAGAGGGAGTATTCTCTATACAGCTGCATATGAAATAGTGTGTTCAAGATGTGTCACGTGACTTTAGTGAAATATGCGCGGGAAATTTGAAATAACATTGAGAGCCAAGATAATAACTGCTTAAGTAATCACAACTATGTTGGGTTATTTCGGTACCTTATGAATATATGAACTAAGGAGAGCATACTATCATATTATCGCATAGTATAATTGCGTAGAAATTTTAGAATGACAAATGTAAACAATGTTTACCATGTTACTGTTTTCCTTAACACAGCTGTTTTTAGTAAAAAGTAAATATTAGCTACATACTTACTATAAGGTTTTGAACCGAGATCTTGGTGACACTGCATGACTGAATATATATTCTGGAAGGTACGTCATGAGTTTCAAACAACAGGACTGCGTTTTTACGACGAGAAAACATAAATAAACGACACCAAACTCTCGAGACCATGTTGGATACACATTTGTGACGTCATGTTCCCTCTACTATATATTACCTCTATGTTCATAACACTACAACTTTTTAACTAACCACCTAATATCTAAATCAAGGTTTATAAAATTAAATAAACTGAACATAACAAATACTTACAAAAACCTCTTCTATTACAATATTTATAGAAAACATACAGTATAACACCAAATTGATCAGGCCTCACAGTCCTAAGAATAACCTCACAAAATTGTTCAGCAGCAATTTAAACCCCTCAAAACACCAAAATGGCATTAAAAGAGCATTTTTCATTGTATGTCATCTTCAATCATCTCTACTCATAAAACTAACTCGTTTTTAAAATGAAATATTTCAGTTATTGGCGTGTATAGGCAGTGTGAATGTATAAGCAACAACAAAAAATTTAAATCGACCAATTTGGGACAGTATTTAATGAACATGCCACTATGAATTTTTATATTCCCGTAAACAATGACTGACTTGCTCATTCTAGCGCACAGGTCAACTAACATGAAAACAGCAAGCATCAGCCAAGCCACGTTGATTAGTTTGCCAGCGCCACTTCATGTTGGCTCTTTAAATGTGTAAACAGCTGTTGATACACACCACCTGACCGGTCCTGAATGTGGTAATAGCAAAATGTTTCAGCAGACAGCAAAGACAGAGTGTATCTGCCTGTGACACATTCCCACCTTTGTACATTCACTTTCACTTATCAATGTTGTTTAATCCATTCACATTCACATTTAACTTTCTGTTTGCTGTTTATGACGAGATACTGATATTGTTGATGACAATTTGAGTATGTATTTATGCAATACAGTACTTGTACTACTAACATGAATGTAAAGAAATGGAAATGGAAAAGGGTTGATTTATTATGCACAAGATAGTACTGTTCACCAAATTTATCTCAAGAACACATCCCATTTCTGGCAGTTGCGGCTCAATACACATGTTGAAGAGAAGAGAGGTTTGGGGGAAAGGGGAGGGCTGTAGACGTTGACAAGCATTTTTGTTTACATCATTCTACCCTTAAGACTTGTATTCGTGAATGATGCTCATGGCAAAGTAGACTTAGCAATGAGAAAAGTTGAGTAAAGACCCAATTTTCCATTTTGTTGGCAAAGTTCTAAGCAAAGTAAAATTAACACAAGACTTTCTGGCAAAGTTGTCAATGATCCCAAGTTTCGTGGATGTAACGTCAAAAATGGAGGTTATGTGTTTTGTTGAAGAAAAGCAATGTTTGAAAGAAGTGGTCTCCTTAGTTGCTCTTGTTCATAGACATTTGATCAGGGTTGACTAAGATCTTCAAGACCCTTCAGAATTTTACAGCGACAGCCAAATATTTATGCAGTACCAATTCAATAAATAAACTGTTGTACGACTCATGAGTTTGATTTACAATGATTAACAATGCAAAAATTAGAGGGACCAGCCAATCCCTTCACACATATTGTACATAATGTTATTATGTTACTGGTAATAATACGGTAGCACACACTTGAGCGGACCCTGTGGGTCTTGGGGCGAGTTTTAGTGTCCTGTTAGTATTTCAGGGATGTTTCTTTTGGCGTTTAGTCAGGGTTGAGTTGAATTCCTTCATTCCTGTGGACTTGTTCGGCTGGTAATTTGTTTTGAGGGAAGGGTCGCCCCGGTTGACGGCGCTGTGTTTTACCCTTCCCCGCCGATCCTGCTTCTCCACTGGCCATGGAGGGGAGGGCCTGGAGGGGGGGGGGGAGACCTAGTTCCGCCTGCCGAGGGTAGGGGCGCTGGGGAAGTGGGCCAATGACTCGCGACGCGAGTGAAAGGCGCTCACTCTAGTTCAGGTCTAGATGGAGTAAACATCAGAGGTAGAAGCCTGAGAATGTTTGATGGTGAACCGAGGGGCCTGGAAGGAGCTACAAGGCGGTAGGCAGCTAGCACGACGATCGCGGGTTGCGACCGAGTGAACGAGAGCAACCTGAGTGTAAGGATCGTCTAGCAGTGACTCATTTTAAGAGTAGCTGGTACTGCGGTTGGCGGATTTATGGTGAGTCTTCCCATCCCTCAAAAATGATGGGGCCTGATGACCAGTGGTGCGAATGTTCGGTAATTTGAGACTGAGGAGGTACGTTTGGGGAGTTAATTGCCTGGTAAAGGCTTCTGAATCCAGTAGTGGACGGCAGTCGGTCAAGTTGGGTCGTCAAGTTGGTGTGCATAATACAAGACGTCGGGGGAGCTTCAAATAAAGACGGCGTCAGTAACTTTCGCTAATTATTCCCAAATCTGTCGAGCTAAAGAGGGGCATGAATGGTGTGAATAAGGTTGACTAAAAGTAAGAAATAGATCAATGTACAAGATCGTGGTAAGGATTGTGTGTGGTGAGAACGATTCAACTCGTCCTTGAAATGATTATAAAGAGGTATTTAATTAGTGCAAAAAGCCAAATTAGCGATTGAATTATGTTTTTTGTATTTTGTGTAAAGTGGGCATTAAATGCAAGTTCTTCACTTAACTAGTTTGTTTTCTTTGCTCAAAAGTGGACCTTTAAGTAACTCGCTATAAGCATATATGGTTACTTGTTAGGACGGGATTTGCCCCGGACATATTGGAAGCATTCAGTATGAGTATCGAAAGAAGTTAATGTGCGACCGGCCTTCAGCATCTTGGGTCTCTTAGTGTAAGACCGGCTCAAGTTCACTGCGCCACTCTGCTTCCTTAAGGGGCAAAGGGCCTTTTGTTGGCACTCTCGAGCAACGAAATGCGAGTAGTAGGATTGATAATAATACTAAGCATTTTGTTTGGTGTAGAGGGAGGGTTAAGTGTGTACGTATCACGAGGCATGGCTGCACCGTCAGATTTTTTGTACCGCCTTGGGCGGGTGGACTTAAGTTATCTATTTGACCAAACGAGGTGTCGGGGTAACTGATGATCAAACCACAGTTGAGCTGCGTCAGACGGCAATTACGTGGTTTCAGGAGGAAGAAGAGAAGCGTAAGGATGTTCCACGGGTTGTGAGAAGCAATGGGAACGATAATAATGATCGGTGGACGAGGGATTTAATAAAGTCACTACCTTGTGTGTGGTGAGAACGATTCAACTCGTCCTTGAAATTATTATAAAGAGGTATAATTACATAGTGCAATGAGCCAAATTAGCGATTGAATTATGTTTTTTAGTATTTTGTGTAAAGTGGGCATTAAATGCAAGTTCTTCACTTAACTAGTTTGTTTTCTTTGCTCGAGAGTGAACCTTTAAGTAACTCGCTATAAGCATATATGGTTACTTGTTAAGAGGGGATTTGCCTCGGACGTATTGGAAGCATTCAGTATGCGTATTGAAAGAAGTTAATGTGCAACCGGCCTTCAGCATCTTGGGTCTCTTAGTGTAAGACCGGCTCACACTCATGAATGTTTTATTAGAGTAAGCTACAAATATTTTAATGAACCCAAAATACTGTACTACCATTTCTACATTTTCAAACTATAACTAATTTGTTCACAAAACTTCCTATTGATCTGTAGAGATTTGAGGCCTATGTAGGTAAACTGGGTAGTTTGCAACTTTGTTGCACAAACAGCCTTTTCTAACTGTCCACGTTAAAACACAAGGACACGCACTACATTGGTACACTTAACAAATACTGTAAGCCAAATAAAGTTAGAGTATACTGGATGTGTCAGGAGGAATAGTAAAAAATTTTAGGAGGTGATAGTATAGACAAATTGAAATAAAAAAGTCCAAATAACATGTGTCCAAATATGAGTACCAAGATACAGCTGTTAGTATGTACATAACCCAAACAAATGGAAAATGGTACGTTCAAAGCTGACTTCCGAAAATTCCACCACCAACTTCAATGCACTTTTGACTTCTCTTGACAACACCATGTGTAGCTCTCCTCAGGTTGTCTTGGCATTCATTTATGAGGGCTGCACTATTCATAAACCAAAGGATCAACTTGGCTCTCGTGTTTACTTTTTCTTTGTAGACTTTGCCTTTCAATCATCCTCACAGGTAAAAATCCGAAGGGTAAGGTCAGGGGACCTTGGTGGCCAAGAAGAGTGACCATATCTACCGATCCATCTTCTGGGGAATGTTCGGTTCAGATGATATGTCACCTGACGACTAGACTGTGCAGGAGCTCCGTCATACTGGAAGAACATACGCATTCTTGTAGTCAAAGAAATTTCTTCCAATAATGCTGGAAACTCAATTTCAAGAAAGTGTAGATAACGGAGTCCTGTAAGAAGATGCCATAACACAGCCAGCCCATCAACTGATTGTCTAACAAACCACGTCACACATTTACAGAGAAGCGTTCTTGAAAATATGTCTCCATAATGGCATGTGGATTTTTGTCGGACAACTGATGTGAATTACAAGTGTTATTGATGCTATCACTATTGAAAGTGGCTTCATCAGTGAAGAGTACAAATTGGACTACTTGTTAATGTTAATGTGTGCAGCGATACAGCTGTTAGAATGTATGTAACAGCAAATGGGACGTTCAAAGTTTGTTTTTCAAAAATTCCACCACCAACTTCAATGCATTTTCGTTTCATGTGTTGGGACACTGGTTGTTATGGGCTTACTGTATTTATTATCAACAGCGGCATGTTATTGGTCAAGTTGTGAAGTTGTTCTGTAGTTCACATTGAAGTTTTCAATTGTCCTTGTGATTTCTTGGCCAAGTGTACTGTATAGTTTAAACATGCAGAACATATTTACATAAATACTGAGTATGCTGATATGGTATTTATGTATGGATTCTGTAATGGAAACGCTGCTGCTGCTTGTAGAGAATATGGCACACGATTTCCTAACCAAAGAGTACCAGATTAAAGAAAGTTTACTCACATATTCAATACACTGCATGAGACTGGTGCAAGCCTAGCAGTCATATTTCATCTGAACATGTAAATGAACAGAATGTGGATGAAGTAGAAGACATTATTCAGTCGGTAGAACATATTCCAACAAGCACACACATAATTTCTGCACGTAACGGTGTTCCACACACAAGAGTATTGTGGACATTATGTATGCACAGGTTCTATCCGTATCATTTACAGATCGTTCAACACCTTCAAGCAGGAGATGAAGATAGACAATTGGAATTTTGTCGTTGGATACTTGAAAATCGCCAAGTAATTGAATTTGTACTCTCACAGATGAAGCCACTTTCACTCGTGACTGCATCAATAACACTCGTAATTCACATCAGTGGTCCGACGAAACCCACATGCCATTGTGAAGACACATTTTCAATAATGCTTCTCTCTAAATGTGTGGTGTGGTTTGTTAGACAATCAGTTGATTGGGCAGGTTGTTATATCGCAACGTCTTACAGGACCCCGTTATCTACGTTTTCTTAAAAATGAGCTTCCAGCATTATTGGAAGAGATTCCTTTGGCTACAAGAATGTTTATGTTCTTCCAGCATGATGGGGCTCCTGCACATTCTAGTCATCGGGTGACACATCACCTGAGCCGAACATTCCCTGGAAGATTGATCGGAAGATAAGGCCATGTTTCTTCGCCACCAAGGTCCCCTGACCTTACTCCTTTGGATTTTTGCCTGTGGGGATGGTTGAAAGGCAAAGTCTACAAAGAAAAAGTAAACACGAGAGCCAAGTTGATACTTTGGTTTATGAATAGTGCAGCCCTCATAAATGAATGCCAAGACAACCTGAGGAGAGCTACACATGGTGTTGTCAAGAGAAGTCAAAAGTGCATTGAAGTTGGTGGTGGGATTTTCGGAAGTCAACTTTGAACGTACCATTTTCCATTTGTTTGAATTATGTACATACTAACAGCTGTATCGCTATACTCAATAAAATTTGGACACATGTAATATGGACTAATTAATTACAATTCGCCTCTACTATCACCTCCTAAAAAAAATTTACTCTTCCTCCTGAAACATCCGGTATATTTAAAAGTGTTACAGCATATTTTTAGGTGAGGTGCACTTTTTGTGCACATGTTTCCACAGCTGCTGAAATTAATATTTTATGGAATGCCAAACCTAATTTTCCTGGCTTGTCCCTACACTATCGGCTACTTTATTTTAAATTAACTACAAATATTTTAATTTTCAGAAGAAATTCACTCTCCCGGAAGTCATCGGCAGCAATTTCTTTTAAGTTTCATGTAACTATAGTATAACAATATATAAATCTCTGAACAAATACAAATAAAGAAACTGCCTCTCTCCACCCCCCTTCCTGGAGATCTATTTACTTGTATTATTCAGTTTTTTTTGTTGCAATCTGGGATTTTGAGCAGCCAACTTACGTAAAATCTAAACATTGCAAATCTTACTTTACCCAAAGTGTAACACTGAATTAACTATATTTTCTTCTTCCTCTTCTTCTTCTGCAGCAGAGGTTAATTTCAACCATGACAAATTGCCATGGCACTGCACAATTTCCACTTTCTTCAAAACATTTTTGAATAATAGTTTAAACCTGGCTGTGTAAGAAACATGTGAGCTATCATCATTCATCATTACACTTTAATTACCAATACACTGCTTTAAGCAAATGGAAATGGTATGTAGTAAAAGAAAGTAGTTTTGACGGTATTATCGGTTACCGGCAGGTTCGGATAATGTGCTTAGTACTAATCTTTTTTTTCACTTAACAACAACAAATGAGATAAATGAGATTTGTTTTTTTTTTTGCCAACATTTAAAAATGTAAAAATTGTCACACATCATGATATAGTTTACAGTAACAGTAATTATGAACTGCCAACATATTACCTCAAAAATATACAAAATATAAATATTTCTTTAAAAATTGACCCTATTTTAACTGCAAAAACACAGCTTAACAGGTGTGTAACATTGTAATACACCTTTCACCAAATATCTTAAAAGAGAATACTGGACAGCTAGCCTATTCTAGTACCACAAGGTGTGCTGCACTGTCGTTTTAAGAAAATAGCTTTGTAGACCCAGATCAGCTGTATTTTTTTCTGCCCCTTTATTACAGGCACAAGTTTAGCAATGAATGTGTAAATTCAAAACGTAAAGAAATGATTTATAATAATTAATATTTTTATAACTGCTGACAAACTGTTGGAATTGGGAATGAACTATACGACAGTGGTTCTATCTAGCGACATTATGTGGAAACTGCTTCGTAAAACTAGCAAAAATGCATACTCCAAACGATTATATGCTTCTTCAGCACAGAGAAACACATTATCAGTAACATAAAATACTCTCAGAACTTAAAAATTTTTCCTTTTAAACAATGCTGATACTTTGTAGCATGTTAAAATATCAACTCGCCAATGGCACGTTCTAGCGGTTCAGTGAGAAACCACTCAAAAAGTTCCTGCATGCATGCCCAAGCTATTGGTATAGAGCATTCATGTACTCAATATTAAAGTACAGTGTTCGTTTTCACTTTTAAAAGATCACTCCTAGTGGAACTACAAATTTTGCCCAGTTCCTAGTTATAAATACTACTTAATGCTATTCTTACCCTAGGAATTCAAACCAGTGTGGATCTGGGTGTGATTAAGAGGGTATGGTACATAAATCAGCACTAAAAGCATTAGCTTACAAGAGAAGGTTTCAAGATGCCAATTTGCAAAAATCAAAACCAGCAGTCCTAGATCACAGTTTTGACAATTTTCTCAACTAACGTATTACTGAAGAACAATCTGTGTGCAGAAATGTTGGCATTTAATTGCAGCATAAGAGATCATGCTTAACAAATACATCATTCTTGTTAAATGTTGGCTCATAAAGTTGGCAAATATTGTTGCGGCCCGGTAGGGTGCAACATGGGAGTGCTCCAGCACCCAAGTGATTTGTATTTGTACGCCAGCATTACAGTATTTAAAACACATGTGTGGTGGCAGCAGTCCTTCCACCCCTTCGCTACTGGGCTGGCGAGCCTTGAGGGAGGGGTGAGGAGGGAGACAATGACGAGTGCATCAGCGCACGCAGGTGGGCATGGCCAGTCGCTCACCCCTTCATCCTCTACTTCATCCTCCCAAGCGAGTATATTAGTGGCTATGCAACCGCAGGACGGGGCTTTTATCGCTACCACCAGGTTGAGATAACACCTCCCAGGACTAGCAGGACGTGTATTGGATCCCTGATAGACGAAGCTCAGGGGCACTTCATTCTGACGTTGTTAGGCAACGGTGGGCATAAAGGCATATCTAGCAGAGTGCACAGTGGTCGGGCAAGGTCCCATGCCTGCCTAGTGTAGCGTGGTCCCTGGAATTCCTGTGCGAGGGGAAGACTCACAGATAGGAGGAAACAGAGGCGGTAAGCTTGCCCAGTTCGGAGAGGATGCTGTCAGACTATGGTGAAGAGTGGAAGAATACTTAGCCAGGTGCATAGTGGTCAGCACAGGTCCCACCTGTTAAGAGGTGTGGGGTTAGGTCTTGCCATATCATCCATCTTCATGTGATACCTCAATGCCACCCAGAACTCCTGAAGTAGGCACAGGAGCAGGTTGCCAAGAATAGTCCGGCAGGTGCCTCCAGCGGGAGATGAGTGAGACCGACCGCAGCAGAAGCCCCTTCCTCCCCACCCCCCTTCGCCGAGTTAGAGTCCCCAGGAGGTAAATGAGCCAGCTGTGGTGGAGGTTCTCCCACCCTCCTAGCAGTTTGGAAGCGGAAACGGGAGGCGGCAGCCCAGCGGCGATGAGAGCAGCGACAGAGCACAGAGGCAAGGGGAGGTAGACCTCCCTGAATTTCGATAGGAGGGAGGAGACCCACCAACAGACCCACCATTCCACCCCTCTCTCTCTCTCGTCACTGACACTCAAACACGGTGGCCTGAAGAGTTAATAGAGACTGATTTGGGAGACCGTCCCATTATTGTAGTGCGGCTCCCATCACGAGGTTCAGTACTGATTGCCGTGAGTCTCCAACAAAGGGTTGCACCTAAGTTAAAGGTAAGGAGAGGACCACAGCACAAAGGGAAGCAGCTTAGGTGAGCCACAGGAGGGGAAATCCTGGTGCAACAATACGTATAATTTTCTAGGGTTGTTGCTGTGCAGAATTTTGATACTGACTTTCAAAAATGTGTAGATTTCAAATGGTGTTTTTAGCATTTATTTATCTACCACACACATTTGAGTATAGACTGTGTAAGTGAAAATATTAAACTGACCTCCAAAAAAGTGTTATGGCGAAATACAAAGATATATTATAAGAATTACGGAAATATCCTGATCTATACATAACTGTGACAGAATCCAACTCAGAGCTAATAAGATCAAATACGTGTAAGAACAGAATAACAGTGAATAGCAGTCGTAAGTCTGCCCGAGAAGAAAGAAAGAATGACACAAGTGGATCAGGTAATATCAGAGTGTAACCTTGTGGTAGAAAAATAAAATGGTCAGTTGATTTTACGTCTGGATGCCTTTGACCTATTTCAAAACTTAAGGTAGATTCACACACGAAGCTATGCTATGCTGTGGCAAACTATTCTGCTCATTAAAACTGCAAGACATGTCAACAGTTGAAGCAGTTCAAATATCTCAGAATGCTATGCCACACTAAGCCACACTAAATTCATGCTGAAGAGATCTTTACCTAGCAACTTGCGCTAAGTTTTGAGCTGTACATGTACACTAGTTAGAACAAAGCTCTATTAGCTAGGGATAAAAAAATTTTGCGAGTTCAATATCCTATTTGCACCAGTGAACTACCAATTTCACCTCCCTTCAGGTTTGAAGGGATACAAGCATAGTTTTCATACAGGAATGTTATTGAGTTACGAGTTTTCAAGAATATGTCTTGTAACATAGATCCAATTGCAAATGTAGCAGACAAAGATAAGCTTTTGGTTTCTATATTGTTCTAAAATGAATTCATAAATATTTCATGTCTATATAATATTTTTCATGAGGCAGCACTAAGAAATTGAGGTTATATGAACCTACAGTAAAACCTTCGGAAGAAGTTCCCATTTAATAAGTTCTCTAACTTTATAAAATTCAATCATTTTTACCACGTCTATGAATCCAATAGTAACATAACCCTTTTTAAGGAGTATTTCTAGTTGAAAAGTTAAAATTTTTCAGTGCCTCTTAAACTTGTTAACAGGGTTTTACAGTATACCTAAAGTGAGGAGTTTAATATTGCCATACATGCAAATAACTATAGTTCCTTGTAGTTTTCAGATAGAGCTTAATTATTTTAACTAATTTACATTTAATTTATATGTACTGTATATTCCAGGTAATTCCGAGAGAGGCCTAACTCCCATATTAAACAACTAAAAACCAAAATTTTGCCAAAGATGCCCCAAGAACGCTATAATTCTACTTCTTCCTCTTACTCCTCTAAAATACCAGTGTCAGAATATGCATCATGAACAATGAAAAGATACATTTCAGGATTTCCATGTTCATAATATAATTCTGATTATTACATTTCACTTTTCAACATACTAAATAGAATTAACTACCGTAATTTTTAATGACATGCATAATATTACAGATCCACAGTTTCATTTTGTTGTTATGTATTTCATTGTAACTGTTAGAACTGGTTAAGGATTGAAGTGATGTGAACAGGGCAAACTAAACTTTACTGCTACTTCTCTCCATCGGCAGGACACTACACTCACAACCGGAAACACAGGAGTACAATAAAGTACAGTACAACACAAGACATTTTCAATTCTAACATTAAATCTACTTACTCAAAAACACACAACTAAAACTGCATCAAGTATTTACATGTGCAAGAATAAAAGAAATATAAAACAAAAAATACTGAACAAGCCCAAATATTTTTACATAATAATTTTGCGTGGGTCCACTCCAGTGTTTGGTCAAAGCATTAGCTAACATTTCAGTTGGTATATATACAACACTTACAGTGCCTGACTCTACATGTTCCCTTAGGAAATGAAACCTGATGTCTATGTGTTTCAATCTACAGTTGGTACCAGAAATTTTTGCAAGCAGAACTGCAGTCACAGTACAGGTAACACAATTCACTAATTCCCTGTGGGTCAATTATCAACATCAAATGCCTCAGCCATAACAAGTCCTGGACTGAGAATGAGAGAGCCATTTACTCTGCCTCACTAGTGGACAAGGCTACAGTCCTCTGCTACTTACTGCATCATAATACTGCACCACCAGACAGCTTGAAAACTCACCCAGTGACAATATCTGTCGTTGAATTGATTCCCCCAGTCAGCATCACAATAACCTTTCAACCCACTGTCACCATCCCTAGAAAATTCTAGCTTGTAGTTTGATGTCCCGTTTAAGTAGCTCAACACTCTCTTGAATGTATTTCCAATGCACTTTCTTGTAGGAACAGTTAAACCTACTGAAAAGAAATGTCGCAAATTAAATGTCCAGTCTTGTTATCTGGGAGAAAGACAGTAGGCTTCCAATGACTTCCTGATGATCAATGTAATGACATTCGGAGTCCTAGCTGTCCTGCTCACTTTCTACATCAAAGTTCAGATTTGGATCAAGTGGAGTTGGCGATGGTTTGGCCTCATTCATGCCAAATTTTCCCACAGCTTTTTTTTTCATATACTTCTCTTGAGACATCAAAATTTTTCCTTATTGTCTACCTCTGGTGATAGTTATGTCAAGACACTGATTCACGGGGCCCCAAGTCTTTCATCTCAAAATGCCTCTTCAGCAACGTTTTGACTTCCTTCACGGGCCTTTTGTTCTTCAAGCAGAACAGCATATCATCAACATACAGTCAGCTGGGTAAACATAAGAGTCCACACTAGACCTGCTGAACTCGAGTCTTGACAGTACTTCATCGACCCTTTTGTTCCAATTCCTACCAGTCTGCTTCAGTCCACGTACAGATGTCTTTAGTTTCCACACTTGTCCATTCTCTGCTGTGGTGAATTCCTTTGGTGGGATGACATAGATACTCTCTTGTAAATCCCCATAAAGGTAGGCTGTGGCCAAATCCATGAGTTCAACCTGTTGTCTTGAAGCCAGTGACATGAGATATCTGAGGGAAGTGTATTTGATGACTGGTGAGTATGTCTCCTAATAGTCGATGTCATGCAATTGGCTGCACCACTTCACAACAAGTTGGGCCTTAAACATCTCCGCATTGACACCCTTACCAGGTTTTATCCTCAACACCCACTTCATTTTTAAGGTTTTCCCATTTGTGGGTAAAAGTATGTCTGCAAATGTGTCATTTTTGATCATTGATGAAAATACACTGTTGATGGCGCTTTTCCACTTTTCGGAATGGCGGCCCCCCAGGTTCCACCTTACGTCAGGCACTCGAGCAGGAAGAGGGTAGGAGGGTTTAGGTGTGCCTGAGGTCTGAACCTCATTCATTCAGGTCTCTGTGGTCCTATGGAGTCATTTGGAGAGAGCAAGTATTTTCATATATTCATAGATAACTTCTCTCTGATGGTGTTTGTTTATTCTTTGGGTGATAAATCAGAAAAGACTATGGCACTCAAAGAATTCAAGACCATGGTCGAAAAGCACCATAGGAGAGACGCTATCTACAGATTTAATAAAATACTTGCTCCCTCCAAATGACTCCACAGGACCACAGAAACCTGAATGAATGAGGTCCAAACCAATGAGTTGTGGGGCGACCAGGCACACCTAAACCCTCCTACCCTCAAACTGCACCAGTGTCTAACTTAAGGTGGGAACCCAAGGCACACTAGTCGGGCACGACATATGGGAAGGCACACTATCACCTATCGAGAGTTTATACGCGCAGATACTTCCGTCGGAAGCGGAAGCTAGTAAGCTAGTGAATGAGGCACCCGGTATTCAGTAACCACACGTTTAGTCTGTTAGTAACTAGCAGCTGTAAAGTGAACGTGTATACTGTATATATCCTTGCATCAGTTGAGAACTGTGTTAAAGTTACAATATAACCATTCAAGTGAATTAGAGATACTATTCAACTAATGTTGCAAAACATCCTGGAAATTTTCATTATGTTAGAAGAAAGGAAGATAATTGAATGATAGAAATTGCAGGCTGTCACTGCCCATAGGCAACAACTACCGGTGGAATATCAGCCACCTCTTGGGGTCATCCACACTCCACAGAAATTACCAGCGCCGAAGCCCTCGCTGCCTGATCTGTGCTAGCAATACAAAGTCCTTCAAGTACCACCACCGACAGACTCCAGGGACCGGCCACATGGGAAACTATGGTTCTCCCAAATCTTACGGAATATCTGCAGCCAGTTAAAGCCCGTTAAAGACAAAACACAGCCGCACCCCTTACCGTTACATAGGCACATACAGAAGCTCATCGCATCATCTTCATTCCCTGTTGGGAGCTCATAGCATTTGGTGATTGGGGCGAAACCGGTTATGTTCTCATCTAAGCCTTCCGACATACTGGCAAATATTTTGCATACCCTTTTGATTTAGGTGACCTAGCCTGTGATGCCAAAGAAAACTCTCTTTTTCCTTTCCAACACAGAAACACTGTCCTGGATATTCATACAGTACATCCCGTTTTTCAAGTAGGCAGTGGCAACAAACTCATCTGTCGAATCTTCATGCACTTAACCTCCACTCTTGTCAAAAATAACATTATAACTCTTCTTGACTATCTTACTTACTGAAAGCACGTTAACAGCTGAGTCTGCTACATGCAACACATCTTCCGCCTCAACTTTAACAATTTTATCTTTGTTGTGAAACTCATTTGCTACTAACTGTGACCCATCAGCAGCTAACACCCTGTTTGTGGCAGATTTGAGGTTATGAAGTTTATCTTCATTATTTGTGATTTGTGTGGAAGCATACGAGTACAGGTATCAAAGCTCCTATACAAGAACTTGATGAGGATCTGCTGCTAGGAAAGCTTTTTTTTTTTTTTTCAGTTCCTTCATTTTTCACATACTTTGGCTCACCTTTATACGATGTGAACTTCTTGCTTGTGTTACTGCTACTGCCTGTTTTCTGTGTGCAATTTTTCGCTAGAGTATTCAGCTTGTTGCACTTAAAACACTTAAAGCTTATTGGCAAATGTATTCTTGCATACAATGCGGACTAATCAGTGCTGCCCCAATCCTCACTCTTAACCTCTTGAAGCAGTTAAACTTTGATTGAGTCTTCAGTTAAATAGGAGTCCCAGAATTTTCGAGGGTCATAATCATAGGCTTATAGTGATGAGCCGCCAGAAGTAAAGTCACTACCCACTCTTCACTCACCTTGAATTTCTTCTCATTCAACTTGAATGCTGTTGTGACGACTCTTTCACAATAATCTTCGACTGACTTGCATTCTTCTAGTATAGTCATGACGAGAGTCCTCAGCAAATCAACACGTCTAGTGAGGCTCGTGTTCTCGAATGCATTAGCCAAAGCCTTCCAAGCTTCCAAGGCAGTTTACGTCATGTAGAAGTGCGAGCAGTTTGTCTAGTCTATGAAGAGGATGATGCACGAATGAACCTTCTGATTAGAAGATTTCAGTGTTTCTATTACTTCCCACAAATCGTCATGAACTAGATACGCTTTCATAGCGAATTTACAATTGGAGTCATTTTCTTTCCCAATTAGTTTTTCGAGAATAGGTAGACCCGAACCCGATGCATTAATCTTAGTTGTTTGCAGTGATAGAGCCGTTTTCGATAATGTATGAAAAATGCTAATAAAAATTTAGAATGATGCATTCTGCTGAAATTCCATTAGTTTACTTTGCTCTGATTGGCCGAATTCATAATACACACAAGTACACGTAGTCAACCGAAATTTTTATGCAACGTTTTCTACGCCAAGTATGTTATGGTATGCAAACCAAGTCAATCGTAGACCAGTCTATAAGTGCTGCTTTAACATACGTCTACATTACACCATGTGCTTAGGTTAACCCATGTTCACGGCCGTCGCGCACAATAAAATCCTATAGTTTTATCTCACATTGTATTTTTGGCATCCCAAAGATTTTCCGTTTATTCCTGGGCCCATAAGCTGTTAGAATTGGTTAAGGCCTGAAGTGATGTAAACAGGAAAAACTAAACTTTATTGCTGAGCGATCACCCTTAATTACAGGGCTTTCTTTTAGGAGATATTACGTTGATTTCCGAGTCCAGGTTGGGTCTTGGGGTCTCTAGAGGGTTTCTTCTTGGTTTTCCTGAGGTCTCAAGGATCTCGGCTAGAGTGAATAATAGTGGAAGCCCCAGTTGACGGTGCCGGCGCATTCCCTTTCCTCTTCGGACCTCCCACTCCACTGGCCATGGAGGGGTAGGCCTGGGAGGGGAGGGGGTGGTCTGGTTCCGTCGACTGGCGGTAGGGGTGCGTGCGTCGGCAAGTCGAGCTGGCGGCCACTCGAGCAAGAGAACTCAATCTTGTGTCGGGCGTGGACGAGGAAGGGTCTAGGAGGAGAAGCCCTCCTCATTGTGGAAAAGATGGATTAACGAGTGCTGCCGGATGGTAACCAGGACTTCCTGTGGGCTCTCTGCATCGCTTGGCAATGTGGGAAATTGCAATACCGAGGGACATTGCGATTGTGTGGTGAGTCCGCTTAAGTGGCGGCGTAACATCGAGATATGGGCGAGTCTCCCCTGACTGTTTCTGTGCCGGCGCATTTGTCGCCTTGAAGGTCCACCGAACTGGCGCAAATGGCAAACATTTAGCTTCCCTTTTTCCCTGTATGTCAAGCGGAGCCATTAGCGAGACCCGGAGAGCCGCATAACGGCAAAATGCTAAGGTGCCTGGATTTGCGTAGGCCGATGAGTTGGTGAAAATTTAATGTCGCCCTCAGACAATGAGATTGTCTTCTAACCTTCTGATTTCCCGAAAACTGCTGGAGACTAAATGCATATGAATGTTATGAGTGTAGTTAAGGTTTTGTGGTGGAAAACTCAATGTGTATGATTGTAATTATAATAAGCATCAGGCCCTTTATTGTATTTGTGGTGGGCAGTTGACACGATTTAAGAATGTGTAAATTTGAACTGTGCGCATTTTGCAAGAAGCCCAATTGGATGTATGCTTAACATTGTAACGTCTTGTAAATTTGAAAAGTACCTGAATATATTGGTGATTAGTGATTTTGCCCGAGTTTTCTTTGTTCAAGAATGCTGTTGACCAACCTTACCCTTGCAGCCTACATCTATAAGAATAGGTAGGAGTTTTACTGGGTCTTGCCCTGTTTGTGCGAGCTTATCCATGTGGTTAAGCCTTATGAGTGTTTGTTTATTAAGGCCTTCAGCCCGATGGAAAGTATATTGGGCCATTTAACGGCTCATTGCTACTACTCTCCATTGCAAGGACACTTACACTTGCAACCGGAAACACAGGAGTGCATACACGTACAACTCAGGAAGGTTTCAATTCTTATTTTACTCAATATCATGCATCTATATAAACTAACTATTCTTTACACATTTCATGTTTTAGATATAAAATTTACCTTAGCATAGCTTCACATATGAATCTACCTATAGTGACATCATCAATAAGCTGTAAGGGAAAACGTTCTATACCGGATGTTTGGGAACGAATGATTGTAAATCACATGGGTGGTAGACAATATTAAAAGAAACACTATTTGCTGGAGAACAATTGTCTGGAAATAGCACCCTGCAAAGATGCAGGAACAAACAGATGTGTGCAAATTTGAATAGCACACGCTCCAATGTGCCAGTCCAGTGGCTGAAATGGTGAACGATAGCAGCCAAATTTAAAAAAAAATAATAGGACAAATGCAGGTGGCAGGTTTTTTGGTGCATGCGCAGAGTTAAGTGTGTAAAATAAGGCACATATCTACAACAGATATTCCAAATTCTGCCCTCCTACCTCAACCCAGGAGTTGCAGCACCAACGCATGTTGTCTCGCACTCTTTGAAACCCTTCTGGTGCCTCATGCAGCTGTTAACAAACCGTAGTAATATGTTGTTGCAAGTTCAACTCTGTTGTGATGGTTCGACTATTGTCCCCAACCACTGCCTCGTCCAGTGAACCTCAGCGATATTGCATGAGCTCTTCCTCCCGTCAGGCGTGGATTCGAAACAGGAAGGAGAAATTACCAAACTCGCTGCAAATATGTCCTGGTTCCTACCTCGGGATATAGGTAGATGCAAACAATCACTAGAAATCATGGATAAGTTTCAGGATGTTTACTCGAGAGACAGATCACCTCGTAGCTCACCATACAATCTTTCCGCACGCGGTGGGCTTCACCACTAACAACACTATTTAAACTGCACAAAC
>PNEQ01079072.1:0-29606 GCA_003012365.1 Medauroidea extradentata
CGGCATTGCACTTTCCCACCTTGGGAAACGAAGCAGAGCGCACACAGGAAGTTCTGCTTACCGTCCAGCAACACTCGTTAATCCCTTTTGCAAACTGAGGGTGGCTTCCCCTCACCGACCCTTCCTAGTCCACGCCCGACACAAGAGTGAGCTTCATTGCTCGAGCGGCCGACAGCTCAACTTGCCGACGCGCGCGCCCCTACCGCCAGTCAACGGAACCAGACCACCCCCTCCCCCCCCCGGGCCTACCCCTCCATGGCCAGTGGAGTGGGAGGTCCGAAGAGGAAAGGGAATGCGCCGGCACCGTCAACTGGGGCTTCCACCAATTCCACTCAAGCCGAAATCCTAGAGACAACTGGAAACCCAAGAAAAAACCCTCTAGAGACTCAAGACCCAACCTGGACTCAGAAATCAACGTAAAACTCTCCTAATGGAGGCCCTGTAATTAAGGGTGATCGCTCAACACAAAGTTTGAAGTAGTGAAATTGTTAGTTTATTACAGCATATTGTAGCCAACGTATCTAGCTATTACTTTACCTTTATATTTCCTCTAGTCTCAAGAAGAGAGTAGTAAATTGATATTTAGTAAATTTTTGCAGAATTCGTCAGTTTTTTAATTATTAATTGACCAAAAATTAAAAATCTAAAACTGACAAACCTGTACTTATATATTTTTACATTCTCTGTAAATATTAGTCAAGTACAGTGATTACATTTCATGACATTATAACAACAGTGAATGCTTATTTCTGGATTTCGCCAAGTTAAAGTATTTCTCTTAATGGGAGATGTGAACACCGTCAAACTGCCGGTGCGCTTCGGTTAGAAAATTAATCAATGAAATGGAAGCAATGCACCCAAGTGTTTATAATCGCCAAAAAATTCCTGTTCAAAACAGCCATGCATAAAAGAAGTGGCAAAATAAACAAATGAATAGGACAATAATACATAGAAATACATGTGATAAAACTAATAAACACTTGAGAAAGAAATAAGCACATGGCACAAAAGAATTTTGAAAAATTTAAGGTATTTTGAAATAGAACTTGACCTTACTATATACTTTAAAAATCTTTATGCCCAGAGGAATAATTATAAATAATAAGACTGTGACGTGCACGGGCACGTAGCACTTACTTGGCTTATCACGTAGTAATTTTAATTTTTTTATTAATATTTTGTTGTTATTCATAACTAGGCCAACGTAACAAAGTATAAGGATGTATACGGCGGGATCCAACAGATTAATTGGGGATGCTAGTAAAGAAATCAACATTGGGAATTTATTCAACATTTAAATTTTAACAGTTAAATTTTACGGGTCAATTTTATCTTATTTATATCGTGTTTGGACTCATTTTAAAGCTAATTTAATTTCAAGCAAATTTTCTAAGTAACTTTTTCTTACATTTTTTCTTGTTTGGATTTTTAAAATTTCAAGTAGCTTTTTAGCTTGCTTCTCCTGGAATGGGATTTCTCTGGCAGGCAGTTCAGAGTTCACTCGCTTGGAGGCATGTACAGAGATGTGCTGGAACGCAGCAAAGGCAGCATGTCATTAGGCCTTCGACGTGGGTGGTAGTGTCGTGTGCAACAGAACTCCGAAAAGGTGGTGGTCCGCAACAGATTGGCGACGCAGCACCTCCCCAGTTAATAAACTAATGAATATTTAGCTGGTATGGTAGAATAAAACGCTTAGCAAATTTGTCAGTAACCATGTTACATACTTTTCTTCCATAGTAAACGTATATCGACCAGCTTTTCAATTAACTTGGGTCCCGTTGTATCACTCCGCCGCTCAGCCGAGTAATTTCGGGTGTGCGTCCAGGAAAGT
The DNA here is from genome assembly GCA_003012365.1 of Medauroidea extradentata. Taxonomy (NCBI): domain Eukaryota; kingdom Metazoa; phylum Arthropoda; class Insecta; order Phasmatodea; family Phasmatidae; genus Medauroidea; species Medauroidea extradentata. The sequence goes on from PNEQ01079072.1 coordinate 1,832, forward strand.
CGTGGTTGTGGTACGTCGGGGCTTGGGTGTGGTCGCCGGAAGATGGCCGGCTAAGGTCGAGGTGTCATGGCGGAGCAGACAGGAGGTGTAAGGGAGCGCTGCCGTTGGGAAGTAAAGCTTCGGGGGTGAAATTGTTCTAGCTAGAATTTATTCATCACTTTCATGCTTCATTCTTGGTAGAACTAGCTGTGTTGTACCATATGTAACAGTGTAATCATATATGTGAACAGAGCAACTATTTACTCGTGAGTACGATAAAGAGCGGTTGCATGCTATGACATCCTCTTGGACAGACACTAAGTAAGAAGTATATTGTTACGTCACCTATTTCACTTTGTTTGATATTTGTTTGTATGCCTTGGGCAGCTAGTGTCAGAAAACAGATTGGTTGGCTACAAATAAATAACCATTTGAAAGGTAATGCTGGTCTTTGTTTTTTTTAATTGGTAGTTATGCCAATATATTTTACCCAAATGATAAAAACCTAAGGGCAAAGCTGCTATCCGGGCACGGGTGAAAGATTAAGGTGCTGAACATTCTCTCCCAAACAACTTCATCATTGACAACACAGAGGACGACGGTTAACGTGTAGGACACAGACCCGTTACAAATGTCGCAGCAAACAGGGACATCATCAACAACATCGACATCCACACTACAGACCCATTACAAGACGTTGATTTATGGTTTGTTAAAATATGAAATTATTTTTATTTGTTTTATTTATTATTTAAATGTTTTCTTTTCAAATATGTAAACAAACAAGATATAACATCATTGAAATATGTTAGGCATGTAAACATATAGATTAGATAAAATTATAATTTAATTTCTTTGTAAACCATAAAATTAATAATGAGGTACCCTGCACAGTATTTACTTACGGAAGTTAAAATAAAAGTTTTTAAATAATTTTAAAAATATGTATATTATTACTTCCAAATAATTCCACATTAAAAAAGTTATATTGTATTTCTTTTATAAAACCAAATTTTAGGATCATGACTTGAATCTTCTAAAACGTTCGTAAAGCTTCTTTATGCAAAATATAAAGTATTATATACATTAAAAAGGTAAGAAGGTGTAAGATCTGATGGCACTTAGCTGTCCTGCTGACGTCAAATGTAGTGGTGGTGAGTGAAACGGGAATCGGAGATGTAAACACACAATTCCGTCACTGAATGCTGGAGAATGGAGATGAATGCATGCATTCTCAGCTGCGATGAAACACCAATCCACTAGCTCAATCCCCGGGACGAGCCACGGGCACGAAACAAACCGAGATGAAAAGCGCCCATAAGGATGTGAGGCCCAACATTTGGACCCTCACAGAGAGCGACGACAGAAGCAGAAAAACATAGCACTGCATTTTAAAACAAAGAAGCTACATGTGAAGTTGTAGAATAAAATAAAAAAACTATTCCTGTAGACTACATGATGATACTAAATAAAGAAATGAAAACAAAATAAACTGTTAGGGCATCTACGTCCCTTCGTGTGCTGGAAAGACACGAACACTGAAACAACACATAATGTCGGGTTCACTGCTGGTAAACGAGTGTCAAGAAAAGTAGAGGAGGAGAGGTAGCAGGGTGCAAACAATTGCGCAGCGCAGTAACTTTGAAACACCCCACTAGATGGCAGGGGCAGCCAGAATAGCTTACAAACTTGGATGGCACGAGGCTTACGCGCAGATAGAGGTGGACAGCAAGGACAAAATCACGTGATTAACATGCAGAGTACACGCGCCCTGACACAGCAGATGCCGGCACTGCAACAAGGAACAGTGAAAATAAAGAAACAAAAGCTTCGGCTAAGGAATGCAAAACGCAGCCGAGCATGTCCGGCTAACAAAGAACACGTTAGTGCAGCCTGAATCGGTGCTATTTCATAACTAACATGTGAAGAAAAGATTGACTGTAATGAGAAATAAAATGTACTGAAACATCCAGAATAAAATAAAATTACTGAATGACACCAAATTACTGTTAATACAATGTAAACGAGTTAATAACCATAAATAAATAGATTTTAAAAAAATAAGAAAATGAACCTAACTTTATAACAATATAGACAAAACGGTTTTTATATTTATTTTATATTAGTAGTGACAAATATAACACGGCACAGTGTGTTGTGTTGCATGTGTGTTGTGTGTACCTCAGCGAGAAATCTGTATACCCTGTGCCCTTGATTTGGCTTTTCTACGAAAGTCATGAAATCTTGCATTTATTCCTAAAATGTAGGGACCTCTTAACACATACTCTGACAGCAATGGTGGCCAGTTGTCAGTTCTGGAGATGTGTTGCAGTTACGGTGTCAGAGCAAATAATGTGAAGCGACAAAAGCAAGCTTTTACATTGTTATCTTACCAGCTCTTAGGGTGTACAATATGCAAACAAAGCCTCATGAAAAATAATGCACTAGTGAGCAGAAAACTAATCAAAATCAAGACGCCAAAGAATTAGTACGTACAAGTCGTATTTACTACTGTACTGTAAATACTGTAGCATATTGTGACTGCATTACTATAGCATAAAAATAATTGATTTTGCATTTATTATTACATATTGTTTTTCCTCACACTCGTTTGGATTATCCAGATGTTCAGGTTGCAGTTACTGTTGTACTCACTGTTAAGAACAAACAAATTATTCCCAGCCAGCCATGATGAATGTGTTGATTTATGCTCATAGAAAAATTTAAAAGTTGAACATTGCCATAGATATCACAGAATGAGTTGCAAACCTTTTAACGCCGTAATCACAGAATGAGTTGCGAACCTGTTAAAGTAAAAAAACAATAAAAGCAATTTATATCACAAATATACCGTCCACTGAAAATCAATATTTTCACATTTTATGTTGCTAACTGTTTATAAAACTAAATTAATTTTGTGAGTCACATTCTTTGTACTTTTTTTTAAATCACCGGTAGTGGGCAAATTTTTGCTACAGGTCGCACAACCTGTCCTTGTGGTGTTCTAAGAGTGACCACACGAACTGTACCATCTTGCCCAGGATGTACTGCCGACACCCTTGCAGTCTTATATTTCAGTGATGGTAATGTGGAATTGTTTAGTAGCACTAACTGGTCAACGCAGGCATCAGCAATCGGTCTAGCCCACTTTCCCTGCTGTTGAAGACTGTGTAAATATTCAATGCTCCATCTCTTCCAAATCTGCTGTTGAAATAATTGAGTGACCAGTTGCCAGCGGTCAAGATGGTTAAGTTGAATTTCACTTAAATCATGTTCTGGTAAGGCTACCAAGGGTTCACCAATAAGAAAATGACCGAGGGATAGGACATCATGCTCTCGGGGGTCTGATGGGAGGGCACATAGAGGTCGTGAATGTAGTATTGCCGAGATTTGTGCAAACAGCAATGACAGCTCTTCAAAAGTCGGCAAATGGTTTTCAACAACTCTGTACATGTGCTGCTTTGCACTCTTGATTGCTGCCTCCCAAAGACCACCAAAATTTGGACTTGCAGGGGGGTTTAAGTGCCACTTTGATTCTCCCTCAGCCACCTCAGAAACAATCACGTTGCTGTTGTCCTTTGAGAAAATTTCTGTATGTACCTTATCAAGATATTTGCGAGAGCCAACAAAATTGGTCCCATTATCCGAGTACACATCAGTTGGAAGTTACCTTATTGAAACAAATCTCTTAAAACCGGCTATAAATGCTGTAGCTGTGAGATCTCTAAGTGCACTGCCTTGGTTGTCATACAAATAAATAAACACATGTACACTTCTAGCTGTTTTTTATGCCTTGTTCGTATAGGCATAGCATGAAATGGACCATCAAAATCTATGCCAACAGATGTAAATGCTCAAATCTGAGTGAAGCATACTTTGGGTAGTGAGCCCATCACTGGATTCTTAGAAAGTGGTTTTGCTTTGCAACACTGGATGCATCTATGAATTACATTTCGTACCATGGACCTGCAAAAATGATGCCATATTCTCTACGAATGGGAGATAATGTTATAGATGGTTCTGAATATAGATTGGTTACATTATAATGTATAATTATTAACCTTGACAGTTGACTATTTTTGGCAGCAAAATAGGATGTTTGGCATTTTGTGGTACAGTGAACCCTCGATAATTCGGACCTTGATGTCCCGGACTTCAAATAACTCAGACAGAATTTAAAAAAAAATTTAATAATTTTTAATTAATTATTTCTTGGTTAAAAGACATACAAAAATCGTTTCTACTGGATTTAAATTCATCACATTATATTTTAGAACAGTATTAAACTTTATAACGTATTCGTCCATCGCTACTTAGCCTTTTATAATCCCACAGTAAATATCAGACAAGTTCCGTGTGGTAAAATGTTGCTAGCGAGGCGTGCGACGCGCGAGTAAATACGCAAGCAACACAGCAGGCAGACCTCTCACTTCTTTATCTTTCCTCCCTCTTCGCCAAGCGAGCCAGGCACGCAAGTGTGTCGTAAACAAACATTTCAGTGTGGTGCTTGTGAAATGACGGTAACTACGTGTTACAATGACACATTAACGGAAAATTATTTTGTTCTGGTATGTGCAAAGAATTCAGGGCTGCAAAACAAATTGTTCCGGACATTAAAAAGAAAAATTTAAAATCATTGCTTCGCATTGCGATGTAGAAAAATTGGTGAGAGGGTTTTACGCCCCTTTAACAACGATGTTTTCAAGAGCCGATGTGGGTGGTGAAAGATCAACACAACATCCATGCCCGATCCGGGATTCAAACCCAAGGCCTCTCACACAGTACACAGACGCCTGACTATGCTATGGAGGCCGGCATGATGTAGAAAAAATCGTGACTTAGTCAATTTGATGGGATAAAAAAAAGGGGGAAAGGGAAATTTGCCTCGGGCCTCACATTCTTGCATTTAAATAAAAAATAAAAGATAAGAGTTATTATTTAAGATGAATGGGCTATTATAAAGTTCCTAATAAACCTTGGCTGTTGCTGTGAAATGTATTTAAAAGTGTAAGTGCTAATAAAGACGTCATTGATGTCCATTGCCAAAGTAAGAGCTATGACAGCGCAACCAACATGTCAGAAGTGTGAACGGCTCAGATTTATGTTGCCCCGGGCCTCATTAGATATTCTAATGAAGCAACCCTGGGAAAAACCATTTTACGTAGAAACATTTGAAATGATTGAATGATATGAATCTGGAGCAGACGGTAAACAGATGGTACGTTCAGTAGAGATCACAAGTGGTTTTGTGAGAGGTGTAGAACTGCAAGACACAACTGAAAACAAAGCAAATTTAACTAAGCAAAACAGTAATTTAGACAATTGTCTAATACATTGCAATTCATGGTCTTAAATGCACTGTTTTTAACATTTTTGTGCCTTTATTTTGGTTGTTTTTACTACCATTTATGGTATTTACTCGCATAATGGCTGCACCCTTATTTTGAAAGGCTTAAAGCAGTATTTAAAAAACCCCGAATAATGGCCGCACCCCAAATTTTTCAACAGGGGACACAATACAGTAAAATTCTGTTAAGATGTTTACAGCGGGACCAGGCATGTTATGGATTTCGGCGAGAAAACATCTTGGCCAGAATGACAAAAATGTGATCTGCAAAACGCGACCGTTGCAAACGTTCGCCGATCGGAAGCGTGGCGCGCCGGCACGCACGACTAGATCCTCTGTTTTTCGTGCCTATAAGATGTGGCGGCAGAAGCGAGCATCTAGGTACCAGACACGATGAGTCACACTCGATGGTTGATGATGCTCTGTTGATAACGTAACAGCGTCTGGAGAGTTGTAACGTTTTGAGCGTGAATCGGTTTGGTTTATAAACTACTTCACGGGAAATAATAGCGTACATGTAATGGACCGTAAAATGTAAACGTCTTGTGCGGCAAAATTTTAAACGATTATCATTGAGTGACGCTTATGAATGGATTAACAAGATTTTATAGTCTCTTAATTTTTCCATGTTTATATAATACTAGCAGTCCCCCGCGGCTTTGCTCGCGAATATTATTCGTAACTGATAATATTTACTTTAATCGGAAAACCTCTTTGTACACATGATTGGTACTTCAGTCAAGTGTTAGAATGTCCAAGCGGCTAGTTGAACTAATTCTGCAGCAGGATAAGTAGCTATAGCTGTCCACGCGAAAAGCAGCCTTAAGTTTGTCTCTGCCACTAACAGCGACTTCGCCTAGGCCTTATTTATAGCACTGCCAATTTGAGGTTGTGCGGTAATTACAGACACCTAAGGGGGATTGATCCCTGTCAGATCGGTTTTATGGCTTTTCTTATAAATCAGGGAATAGACACATTGTTTAACTTTTTTCGCGCTGACAAGGCATAGTTTATTGTTTCATTCACTTTTTGGAATCCATATGGCATATTTTTTGTTAATGTTGTGGCCTCTGTAGTCGCTCCCGTAAATAAAGCAATTTTTCCTTTTCAGCTGTTTCCCGTTCCAAATAATGAATATATTATGGTTCCAGCAATTTCAGAAAATCAATTAAGTTTGTATCTATGCCTTGTCGTGACAAAAATTTTGATACATCGACTGGGACAGAAGTTATCGAGAAGAAACAGTTAAATCCAAGGTGGTAGGGATCAATATCCCCTAAGGTAAGAGGTTAATGGAAGGAAAAACATATGTTTACCCTGTGCACAACCGTTGGTGACGGTGTCCTCAATGATATATTTTCAAAATATTTACTTTAATTTTATTGCCATTACAAAGTTTCAGTGAGTAAAGGTTTCGCGGAAACGTATTCGGTGCCCCAAACTTGAGATTAGTGAGATGATACATCATCGGTTTACTGCCAAAAGTGACTAAGTCAAAATGAGATAAAATTATAAAAATGCTAGGAATATGTATATGTTGTTCACGAACAATTGCCCAAGTTTAAAGTCTATTCGTCGTTTCGTACTGTTGTGTCACAGTATAGTAACATACCACATTTTTGTTAATATCTACAATTTAATAGTTTTTAAACGAAATAGCATTTATGACTTAATCACTTTTGGCAGTGTACTGACGATATGTCAGCTGATATTGTAGAGGAACCTAAGTGGAAAGCGATCTGTAATTTTGCCCCTTTTCAAGACTACATGTAAATTTCACTAATTCGATCTGCCTTGTAGTTTGTGTGTCAGAATTGAACGTTCGCACGCAGCTTTTAACGGAATTCGAGCCCAGAACCTCCCGGAATTTAGACCTGAGTAACGAACAACTGCGTCACGTAACATCGAAATAATTCATGAAAATAAAATTGTATTAAAAAAAATAAAATATCTGTGTCCTGGACTCATAGAGGTTGTACAACACCACGTCTCAATAGGTTACTGTAGAGTGAAACTCCTGTATAGGTTGTTTCTCGCTGCTCGTTCCTGCTTTTCGGATCATCTGCCTTCAATATTGACCAACTTAGTTTTATTCTTAATTATCACGTTTCTTATAAAGAAAAAAAATTACATACATATTTTTAAAAATATTTACGTAAGCATCACCCAGACGTGAACAACGCCTCAATATCGCTACTGGTTAGATATCGTGGGTTGATGGAAAACAAATTTTGTGGTTTTTAACACTTTTGGGTGTCGAATTTCGAAATATTTTAAATTCACATCTTAGACATTTGTATAAGTATCCAACTGAAGTGTAAATCACATCGCTAGCCCGTTCAATCGAATCAAAATCGATCATTCACTTAAAAAAAACACATATCACCCCTGCACAGTATTGAGAAATTGAATTTCGAAAAATCTGAAAATAGTTATGCGATAATTTCTTAAATCTTCATCCTGAAGCAAAAATTAATTGTATATCACGACGGGTTCGATAGATATCTAGGATTTATCTAAAACGTATTAGATGTCTTTTCAGCACCTAAGAGAGTAAATTTCTGAAAACCCTTGAATCATGTTTTAGAATATTTTATTGATGTCTTGTGGACGTGAAAAACACAACATTAGCCCGCTGCGTTCAAGATATATCTACGATTAATTGAAAATGCTTTTCACCACTTTTCATCCCTTTTCACGTCTTTAGGTGGCGAATTTCGAAAATTCCTGAAGTTACTTTTTAGGTATTTGAGTAAGCATCAATCCTAAACAAAAATCTTGTCGCTATATAAAAAGCTATGGGATCGATATATATCGAATGTGAGTCAAAATCGCATATCACCCCTTTTTTAACCAGTTTAGGGCCGAATTCGGAAAATATATTTTAAATGGTACTTGAGATATTTACAAAAGCACCAATTTAAAGCAAAGAGTACTTCGATATCTCAATTGATTCGATAGATATGGAAGGATAATCGAAAACACATTTCACGTATTTTTACCCGTTTAAATAAAGAATTTCGAAACGTCTTTGAGTCCTGTCATAGACATTTGTAAAAGTAACCAATTAAAGTTAAAATCACGACGATAGCGAATTGTGTTTCAAAGATATAGATGATTCATTAAAAACACATTTTGCCCCTTTTTACTGCCTGGGAATCGAATTTAAAAAAAACCTAAAACTACTTTTTGGGTATTTACGTAAGTAATATTTTGAAGTCAATATCAACTCTCTACCCCGAAGGGTTCGATAGATATTGATAGTTTATTGGAAACACATTTAAGGTCTTTTCACCCCCTTAAATATTTAACTTCGAAAAATCCTTAAATTGGCTAATATGCATTTTTACGAGTGTCCTATTAAAGTAAAAATCACGATTATAGGCCGTCGGGTTCGGGCTCTATCAACGTTTCTTCGGAAACACGTTTCACCAATTTTCACCCCCTTAGAGGTCGAATTTCGAAAAATCCCTTCTTAGTGCTCGCCTACGACCTGAAAGGAACCCCCACAAAAAATTTCACGATTCTAGGTCCAGTGGTTTGGGCTGCAGTTTGATATGTCAGTCAGTCAGTCAGTCAGTCAATCAGTCAGCTTTCATCTTTATATATAGAGATTTTTCTTTATTTTAGGAGAAATGGTCACGCTATGAACGAGTAAATATAGAAAAAAAATTTATATTTGTTATATTCTACACCAAAAAAATTTAGAAGGTAATTTTTTGCAAACCCCTTATAATGGCCGCACCCCATTTTTTGGGCCTAAAATTTGGTCAAAATATGCTGCGATTACATAAGTAAATACGGTAACTCTGTAGAACATGATAAAAATGTTATTGCTTTATAATATGACAATTTGTGTAAGAATAAGGTTGTAAATTACATGTTCTAAGATGCAATTTACTTACATAAAATTGAATTTTAAAATTCGTAGGGTTAAAATGTGTTCAAGTATGTCTGTACAGTGACCCAGAAGGATTGTTAATTACAGTACAGTTTTTATTCGTGTATACGAGGAAAATTATTTTTGTACCTTTGCAGGGCCGGATTTACTACTAGGCCCACTAGGCCCAGGCCTAGGGCGCAACTTTCACAAGAGCGCACTTTTATCGAGGAGAACAACTTTCCATCACTATTTTTAAAAGTGCCAATAGGCTACGAGTGAAAATTTCTTGATCGGCTTTACTTTTGGCATTGTTGACATATGCTGTCTCTATCAATATTATCTGCTCTATGGCCAACCAAGTATTCATTTTCAAATAACTGTGTTGCAATTAACCTGAATTATTATTCTATTATTACTATTATTATACATAGCGAGGGGACAGAGCAGAGTAATTTTAAATAATGTGGTCCTGAAAACGGGAAAAGGACGACAGTTGTTAAGGAAGAATGGAAAACAGAGGCTGCGGGGCACTTAAGCTGACGGGTCTAGGGCGCCTAGAAGCTCAAATCCGGCCCTGTACCTTTGGAACTTTGTAGGAGGGTAGAGTAACTATCAGGGTAGCAGCTTGCTGCTGCCCCTACGCTGTGACACACGGACGTAAGGTGTTTTTCAATGTAAACATCTTGTGTGAGATGCGTGTGGTCACGTGCGATGTACCGGTTGACCTTGACTACTTCCTCTCGCAACCTCCCTAGCTTATCTCCAACGATCATTTCTTATCTCTCTCACATGTGCACGCACATTGGCTGTTGCCAGCCAGACGAAAACTTTTATGTGAAAGGGTGCCTTGATGCCAGCTTCTAGCACAGAGATAAAATGGATCAGCCAGAAGTAAAATAAAAAATAAATAAAGATCTGACTGCCCACATTGTTTGACATTCTTTTATAGTCCTCCACGTTAGCGTTAATTTTCCCGCTGCATGGCGGCCCTCCCGTAACTTGATACGATAGTTACGTACAAAACAGTATTTATTGCAGCCTCTTTTGCTTGTAGAAATGACAGCGTACTAATTTCTTCGTGTTTCTTGTGATTAATGACTGATTACCCCTCCTCCCTCCTCCCCGATAACACAGACAAATCGTAACTGGGACAGCTTCTTCCTCCTTTTAATCCGAGTTATCGAGGAAGGTTCACTGTAGTGATGAATAATGTAATCTTCTGTCCTTGATAAATCTATGTAAATCGAGGAATGGCATAAGTGCTTGTGTAGTCTTCAGACATGCATTCCCCTCCTGCAGTGTTGTTAACTCTTCCTTGAAGCTGAATGCTTGAACTCCTTTCACCAGCAACCTTATGGCATCACAAAGTTCATTTGTTGTCAAGAAACTGGAATTTGCGTAGTTTGCCTTCTTAAATGATGCCTTTGCTCATAGTACCCATGCAGTTATCTGTGTCAGTTTGTCAAGTGTAGAGGAGGAGAGAGGAGGAGGGGACATGTTTCAATGCATTTAGAGGCACAATACTCTGAATTTTGGTGACCCTGTTGGCTACAAATGTTTTCATCTGATGTGGTGATAGACGTAACCATGCCAATACCACTGTGGAATCTGTCCAGGCATGAACTTCTATATTTTCTTTCACACCTCCATACAACTGTTTGATATGTTGCCACAGCCTACCTAGCAACAATGCTTGACACAACTCAAGTTTGGGCACAGAGAGAGTCTTAAGGGGCGCCACTTTTGATTTTGAGCATAAAAGGTTAACATGTACTGAGCCATCTTTGGTTTCACATCGGGTGTAAATCACTGCAGCATAAGCTTGCTTGCTGGCATCACAGAAACAGTGGAATTACACTGCTAACCCTTGAACTGGAATAAACCTAGGAACATTGACTTCGGAGAGTGTAGGCTGTGATGTATTAAACTCATTCCATCGGTTCAATATATCGTCTCCAAAATGATCATCCCGTCCAAGATCTTCAGGCCAAATCATCTGAAGCAGGATCTTGCTTGATACAATTACTGGAGCCACCCACCCATATGGATCATAGAAGCGGGCAATGGTGGAAAGAATTCCTCTCTTAGTGTTAAGTGCATCATGTGTTTTTACAGTGTAAACAAAGCAATCTTGAACTGGATCCCAATGTAGACCTAAAACCTTAACAGATTTGGTGCAGTCGAGGTTCCTTGATTCTTGTATTGTCGGCTAATCGTCAAGTCTCAATCCCGTGCTGGCTCGTGTCTGTTTCTCCTTAACCACTTCCATCTTGACTCCCTCGGCCCCGTTACCCAGGCTGCCCTTTGTATTGTTTACAAACACAAGACAAACACAAGCTATCAACAACACACCTCCTCTTCTATATACACTACACATTCAACTCTGGCTGCACACATTGATCACTGACTACCACGTCCACTTTGGAATCTATTTGTATTGACTGCACTTTCCCTGCAGACTACCCCCATGTCACCTCACACGTCTTCCGTCTTCCCATTTATAGATCCAGCCTGGTGGGCTGTTTAACCACTCTTCTCCTGCCTGTCTTGTAGACCTCTGTACCTGGCCCTATTGCACTGGTCGTCTCTTGCGGGAATCCTCTAAACGGTGATGTTCCTGGGGACTCCGGCATTGGTGCTGGTCTCTCTGGTGACTGTTGTCGCGTAGATGTTGGTGTCTCCTTTCTTTCCCATGTAGGGGTGCCCTCCAGCTGGCTTCCTTCCAGTGCCAGAAACAACTATACCCTGTTTCTTCGCACTTGTCACTGATGTGTCTGAACTATATACGAACATGGGAAGGGAGCCAATGCCTGTATTGTCCCATAACGCTTAATATCGCGGATCCACACTCTCTCTCCCACGACTAGGTAGTTGTCGTAATTCTTTGGCCCCATGTCTTCTATCAAAGTTCCTCTTGTTGCGCTCTTTCAGTCTCTGGTCCCTCCATCTGAACATTTGCAATTCCGGCTTTTCCTCCGTTGGCCGCTGTGGCTGGTTTATTATTGGCAGTGTGGTTCGTAGGGTTCGCCCGAATAGCAGTTCTGCTGGTGACAGGCCTCCTTCTAATGGCGTTGTCCTGTAGGCCAGCAACCCTAGGTTAGGGTCTTCTGTCTTAGAGAGGATGTTCTTTGCTGTCTTCATCGCACTCTCAGCCTCCCCGTTTGATTGGGCAAATTTGGGACTTGATGTAGTTAGAGAAAACCCGTAAGCTTTGGCAAACTTACATCACTGAGCGCCACTCACCCTGGTGCTGCTGTTCCAGGAGTACCCCTACTCCAAATGACGAGGCGTCTGCTGCGATTCTTGTGGGTGCCTTTTGTCTGTATAGTGCGATGACTGGTTCCATGGAAATTTCCTCTTTTAATCTTTGTATTGCTTTCTTTTGTGGTACGCCCCAGGTCCACTCATTTTCTTTTTTGAGGAGTTCTCTCAATGCTTCTGTTTTCTCCGCCAACTTAGGAATGAATTTCTGCAAGTAATTTACCATGCTCAGAAATTGACGGGGTTCCTTAATGTCTGATGGCTCGGCATTTCTCTGATGGCTCTAACTTTTTCACTGTCAGTTTGGACTCTACCCTCATTGATATTATGTCCCAAAAATTTAACCCTTTCCACTCTAAAACTACACTTCTGTCTGTTAAGTGTCACTCCCTCTCTGTGTAGTCTCTGTAGAACCTCTTCTACTCTGGCGTTGTGTTCTTCTCGTGTTGTTCCAAATACTAAGATGTCATCTGCATGGCTCACCACTACTGGTGCTCCCTCTAGTATTGCCTGCATGCGTCGTTGGAAGTATTCAGGTCCCGAATTTATACCGAACGGTAACCTTCTATAATAATACCTCCCGAAGGGTGTCATGAACGTTGTCAAATGTGCATTTGTTTCTGTGAGCGGTACTTGCCAAAATCCTAGTGACGCATCTAAAATGAAGAGTTTGGCCCTTTCCAACAATGCTAGTGATTCGTCCACTGCCGGGAGTTGTAGTGTCTCTCGTTGAACATTCTTATTTAGTTCTATATAGTCTACGCATATTCTCAATGCTCCGTCTTTCTTTGGTACTACCACCATGGGCGCACACCAATCTGTTGGGCTGTCGATGGGTGCAATAACATCCTCCTGTACCATTTATCCAACTCTTGTTTGACTCTTTCTTTCAAAGGCAGTGCTACTCTTCGCGGTGCCACTATGGCATATGGCGTGAAACCCTCTTTTAGCCGTATTGTGTAAGCACCCCTCATTTTCCCCAAACCTCTAAACACTTCCTTGTATTTGTCCCACTCTGTGACGTAGCCTGCATTGATAACTTCACTCACAACGTTAAGTTTGACTATGTGCAATGTCATGAGCGCTGGCCTACCCAATAACGGTGTGTCCTGCCCTTCCACGACAAACATTTCCTGCCTTACTTGTTTGTTGTCATATTCTATCATCACTTTTGCTGTGCCTAACACTTTCACTGCTTGCCTTCCTGCCCTGTACAGTTTCTTCTGTGTTCTTACTAGCGTTAGGCTTAACTCATTACACAGCTCTTCACCAATAACTGACACATCTGCCCCTGTATCTATCTTAAACATTACTTGCTTATTCTTAAACTTCACTGCAATGATCCACGATTTGCCCCCAGCCACTTCCATGGCAACCTCCCCCATACAGTATTCTGTATCCTGGCCTTCTTCTACAATGTGTACCCTACCTGTCTTGCAGCATCTACTAAAATGCCCCTGTTGTCCACACTTGTAGCATGAACTTTTACTTTGCTGGGCATTTATACCAAGGATGATCTGGCGCCTTCCTGCATCTGGAGCAGGCATCTGATTGGTTACGCTGACGTCCGTGAGAGTCTTTAAAAGAGGGGATCACTAGTATTGTGTCGAGGTGGCGGTCTAGTACCCTTCTTTACTTTAACAACCTCCACACTGGTCGCCTCTTCAGTCTGCCACACTGTATTTTGTTGACTTCTCACCGTTTCAGCTTGCCGTATCCGCCGAATAGCTTTCTCTAAATCCAGGTCATGGTCTAGTTGTAGAGATTCTGACAATATGTAGTTTGCCGCCCCTATTATTACGAGGACCGTTGCGATTAATTCTTCTTTCAGATTCTGTAGCTAGCATGTATCTGTCAATTTGAATACATTGTTTATGAACGCATCTGCCGTCTTGCCTTCCGCCTGTCGCCGTTTGAAGAATTTAGCCCACTCAAAGAAAATATTCCATTTCACTACAAAAAAATTGGTCAAACCTTTTCTTCACATTTTCGTATTTCTTCGTCTCGTCTGCCTTAAGGCCGAATGAGTCCAGCATGCCGTCTGTTTCTGGTCCCATGCAATAAAGCAGCATGTTAACCTGCGCCTTTTCAGGTTTTTTGTCCAGCTCTGATGCACTCCTAAACAGTTCGAAACGTCGTATCCACTTATGCCACTCCATTGGCATGCGAAAATTGAAATTTTCAGGTGGAATGACCTGGAATTGTGCCGCCGCCATTCCTAGCTCGTTGCAACTTTCACGTCCGCGTCTGTTGTTACTACCCGACTCGCACTCTCACCTTCCTGACTTGTTTTTACTGATTATGACACGCGCAATGTGTACATGTGTGCGATCCTACTTCTGACAGCATGTATTGTCGGCTAATCGTCAAGTCTCAATCCCGTGCTGGCTCGCGTCTGTTTCTCCTTTAGGGCACAGTCTACCGCAATTTTCATCATCATTATTTTATTTTGTATTCGTACCAGATATTTTTCTTCTTATTTTAGACACAAAATGTGAATAAATTTGGCCCTTGAGAAATTTTTTACCTCTCACGGTTTTCACGTAATGGCTTGTTAAAATCATATTTTGCATGTTTCCATTGTAACGACTACACTAAAACCAACTGATATACCAAACTCAAAAAAATCACAGTGAATAAAGACATTACAGGCTACAATGACATGCTCATAAAATTAAAGAATAAAAATTATTTGTATTTTTAAAAAAGTTATTGAATTTTTTTAAATTTTTATTTTCAGTTATAGCATTTTTTAAAAATTCAAATAATTTTTATTCTTTAATTTTATAAGCATGTCATTGTAGCCTGCAATGTCTTTATCCACTGTGATTATTTTTGAGTTTGGTATATCAGTTGGTTTTAGTGTAGTCGTTAAAACGGAAACATGCAAAATATGACTTTAACAAGCCGTTACGCGAAAACTATGAGAGATAAAAATATTTCATAAGAGCCAAATTTAGTCACATTTTGTGTCTAAAATAAGAAAAAAAATATGTAGTACAAATAAAAAATTTAAAAATGGTGATGAAAATTGCGATAGACCGCGCCCTTAACCACTTCCATCTTGACTCCCTCGGCCCCGTTACCCAGGCTGCCCTTTGTATTGTTTGCAAACACAAGACAAACACAAGCTATCAGTAACACAGTTCTGAACTTTCATATTTGTTTATCAATTAACTCTTGTCGATTTGAGCACCACTTGTGTAATTGAAAACCAGCTGCCATCAGCAATCCAATTAGTTGTCGCTTCAATTCTTTGGCCTCGGTGAGGGTAGATGATCCAATAACAATATCGTGAACAAAAATATCATGTAGCAAAGCAAGTGCTGCCAAGGGAACTGAGAACCGTTGTCTGCAATGAGCTGCTGAACTGTTCGAAGTGCTTGGTACAGCGAGGATGCCAAACCATATGTTACCGTATTAAGTAAGTACACATGTACAGAAGAATCTTGGTGTGGTCGCCACGATACACACTGATATTTCCAATCAACTGGATCAATACCAACTTGTCTATACATTTTGCAAATGTCTGCAGTTAATGCAACAGGTGAAACGTGGAAATTGACAATGTCAAAAATGTCCTTTTGGAGTTTTAGACCACACAATAACATGTCATTAAGAGATGGACCATTGACATTTGCTGCAGAGGCATCAAACACAACTGTAATTTTTTATGATACACTGTCCTCCCTCATAACAGCCAAACTGCATGCTATGTCAGATATTAGTGTACCAATACGCCATATGTCCTAGGTGTTTGTATTCTGCCATAAATT
The DNA here is from genome assembly GCA_003012365.1 of Medauroidea extradentata. Taxonomy (NCBI): domain Eukaryota; kingdom Metazoa; phylum Arthropoda; class Insecta; order Phasmatodea; family Phasmatidae; genus Medauroidea; species Medauroidea extradentata. Next base: position 18,078 of record PNEQ01079072.1, read on the forward strand.
TTTTGTATTCTTGATGCAATCCTGGTGATCTTTTCATTCTCTACTCCCAAGTTGAGAAAACATTTTAGTGCCATGTTAAACAAGTTTCCCACAACAGTGTCACTGTAATTACCTTTGAAAGGGAAAGCCATTACGCTCATATGTAGATACAAAATGTTCCTCACACTGTTTATCTTCAATGGAAATAAAATGTTTCCTGGGGACTTCCTCTATGTCCTACTTCTGCAATGCACTGTCAAGATAGTTTTCTGTGCGTACCAGCATGGAAATTGACTGTGGGTTATTTTGTGTATATAGTGCCCTTTCCAGCAAGAACCCACCCAAATTCTGTGTCTAAGGCATGTGGTTGTCCAACAATCTTCTCCCCTGTCATTATTTGTGTGACCACATCTGCATCAAGAAGCATGTAGATTGTGCCAGGTGTTTGCAAAGTTAGGATCTGCTAATGTAAGATTTTTTGGATGTATGAGGCATGATGTTGCTGCCTATACAGAAGGCATATTTTTTGTTATTTATTGAATAATGAGGGCTAGGGCAGTAATGCTGAAATCCTATGAATAAAGGGATCCAATTTCACAAGACACCTCTCTGTGTACTAGTGGTAATGATAATTGCCTTATCTCTGATATGCTAACTCTTAAACTGAGCCTTTTTTAGTCCCAGCCACTTAACACAGGTCTCAGTGATGAATGACAACTGTGATGCTCTTACTGTCTGGTATTTGCCTACACCATCCATAACTTGTGTTGAATAGTCTACATTTCTCTCTCCAATGTGGAGTAATGTGTTGTTCAGCTTCTTGCAAAGTTGACATCTAAATATTGATGAGTATTGTGAAGCCACATGACCTTCCCTGAGACAACTGAAACATAACCGCTTGTCTACAATGTGATGCCAAAAATACCTGGCATCGAGTAAGGGTATGGGACCCATCACATACATCACACTTGTGTTTCTGTATCAAACTATCACTGACGGATAATAGCGTACTTCTTGGGGTGTTTGATGAGCTTGACTGCATTGCACTTAGTGGCCTTAACTTACCTCCCTCTGTACTGAAACGCATGTTATTGAAGTTAGGTTTTAGTGAGTTATCTGATTTCCCGGAAGTGACTGCCATTAACTGTGCATGTTCTGCTGCAACTGCCTTTCGCTGTAAAAACTTTAACAACTGGACATGCGATGGAATTTCCTCACCTTGAGCTATTTTTAAGACTTGTTGCATGGGAGCATTCAATTTTTCAAGCAAAATATTAATAAATAAAAAAATCCCACTTGTGCACGGGAATATACATGGCTTTCAAAGCATTCAGAGTCTCTTCGACTGAACAACAAAATGTGGAATAAGATGCATCATTCTTACTGTCTATTGGTGAAATATTCAGGATTTTCTGCACATGAATGGTTACAGTAATTATAACACTCTGGTATTGCTTTTCCAACTAATCCCGTATCACATAAAAGTTTTTGTTTACCACTGGGATGCTGCTTAATGAGTCCCAGGGCTCTCCCTTTAAGCAACTTAACAAATAATGAAGATTTTGAATTTTACTTAAACTGGAAACCCGACCAACCATAAAATTTAATAATTCTGTGAAACCTGTCCATTCAGCACGGTTTCCTATGAATACAGGTAACTGTAATGTTGGGAGAACTGCTGGTGGTAGCATTTCGTGTCTATCTGGTGTATTATTCTCAGTCGCTAAAGTACTTACATGGTGTTGTTGAAGTTTGTTGTAAAAGTTTTTCAAATCTCTAAACACTACTTCAGAGACAGCAACTGTTGCTTGACTTCTTCTATGTTTGTGTCGTCGTGCGAGGGATTTGCACAAAGCGCACAGAAGTTTGCAATCATTTCATTTCTTTTGTTTAGTACCTCCATTATGATAAATTCAAAATCTTCAGTTCTAGACGTGTCTTCAGTTATTGATTCATACATTTCTCTTGTCTCGTTAACTTGGGCTAATAAAAAGTTAAAGGTCACGTATTGTAATGCAGGCATTGTTGCAGCCATATTATATGTGGTTTTAAACCCTTAACATGTGTCTGGATATAATTAGCCTGTATGTACTACACAAGTAAATGTACGTACAAACAAATAGCAACCACGTCCTATTTTGTAGAAATCTTACTCACCGATCCCGTGGCCAAATTTACTCGTATGAGTGTTAGAATCTGTAATAGATGTTATTTGCCTCACATCCCATGTATAAGAACAAACAATAATTCCCAGTCAGTCGTTATGTGTTTATTTGTACTCGTAGAGAAATTAAAATGTTGAACATTGCCATAGATATCATAGAATGAGTTGCAAACCAAGTAAAAAAAAAATATTTCCACCATTTCCAATTCTTAGCATTTTAGTTCGATGCTCATGCTGGTGCAAGCATGATAGATTCTGTATATTTGCCTGTGCCATTATAACAAGCATATTGCCAGAAAGTGCCAGAAATAAGACTTAATTTTCTGTCCTGTGCAGCTTTAAGTATTGGATCACTATTGTGTGTGTGATGTATGTACTATAACTGCAAATGTGAGTGACTAGGATCCTCACTGTGCCTAATACATGATGTCATGTGCTGTACATGGTGTACTAATAACTGTATGACTCTACCACCTTGCATGGTTCAGTGTACAATATACTTAAACCATTTTTTATACATGTTGTGTGGGAAGACTGGCTCCACAAACACAAACCAAAAATAAACATGCCCTTTTGTTACATTTAATTGCTGTTTTGGAGGTCTCGTTATATTTTATTCCAGCCTCAGGTGCAGCATATATTGCATAAAAGCAAAGCCACAGTCCATTTGAGTCCTTTGATTCAGTGGTGTACCAAGGGTTTTTGTTACTTTGGGTGGGCTTCGCTGTAATTCCCCCTTCCTATTTTCTTGTGTGCATCTTGTTCGCCCTCTTGTAAAATAATGTACCAATATTTTCAAAATTTGAACAGTTAAAGATTGATTGTATCTACACGTCCATAACAAACCTCGATATTTTCTTCAAAGTAACTTACTATTATGTTTGTTTTCCTCTTGTATACTATTCAGATGAATGTACTCTTTTGTAAGAAATATATACTGTCCAATGATATGCTACATAACTGAAATGTGTCATGCCATTTTTACATCTGAGGAAGCTGTGCTACAAACATTGGTAGAATATAATATTTGGGACTAATTATTATTACAGAGTGTGCAAGGAAGGATGTGATGATGGTAGATGGGTCAGATCTCTTGCCTCCCACCTAGGCGATTTGGGCTCAATCCCAGTGGGTTCAGCCCTGATTTTTCACATGTGGGAAATGTGGTGGATGTTGTCGCTCGCTGCCTGGATTTGTCAGGGAACTCCTGTTTTCCCAGCTTCTCTCATCTCATCGCTGCTCCACACTAACCTCATCCATTTCTCAGGCTGGGCGGTCTGTCACACGGGTTGAGCAGCTGACCTAACCTTCACCCCGGTTTTCTCTCACAGAGACCCTATCTCAGGTGGGAATCACATGTTGATTGTCATATTGCACTTGGATGCTTATATATGTACTTTCCAATATAGACTGTGATATTTTCGTTGAAATTGGTTAGTGGCCCTAATATATTTTCCAAATTTTCTCACTTTATATTAAACAAAATAGTATAAAGCCGAAGTAGGGAGGCAGGTTTCCTTAAGACCTAGCTGTAAGACCATCACAAAATACCTCCTCATTCGCTTGTGCACATGGAAATGATTGTAACCATTTATTAAATATTCACAAATAAAATTTGTGTATTTGTGAATACGAATTTACCACTTTCTTCGTAATGTGAACACATGTCAAACGTATATCGCTCACTGCTGCACACAGTGCGCATATCATGTCACTGGTCGTCACTGTTACCTACTCGCATGTATCATAACAATTTATTGATATTGCAGTGAGACTCACAATGGAGTGATCTTTGAACGATTCTTGCAGTGGGTTTGTATTATAAACATAATAGTTTTTTGAACATACACCATTGCTAGCGAATGTTACCATACTGCAGAAAAAAGCCACAATAAAACAAAAACCAAAGGAATAAGAGCCAGTAAGCTGTAGTCAACAGACATAAAACATACAGATAATTCATTGAAGGAATTTATTAGTACACAACACAAAATTAATTCCTAAGTGGAATATAGTCAACTGGAGAAAGACAACACAAAAAGAACAACAAAAGACAGATGAAAAAATAATAAAAACCAACAAAAATGCGGTGTGTGAAAACGGCACCAAATAGATGGACGACGACAACACAAATAATGAGAGACACAAATGGATGTGAACACAGGCGAGACCACGGTCGTAGAAGAACAGGTCTGGACACTCGCCTATCTAACAATGTATTTTGCTTGACCCTCTGGTTGTTTGGCTGTAGTTCGTCAAGTTACCGAGAATGTCGTACTTTTTGGCGCTGTTTTCCGGGCGGTCGGACTCAAACTCTGTCCATTTTTTTCCATTGTTAAATTTATAAAGTAAATAAAGATTGCTGGAGCATTTTCTTAAATTTGTGAGTGAAGAAAGTATTTCATAAATTGATAAAAAATATGTTTTAATAAATTGTTTATCTTAGCGGAAAGGAAATGGGCGGAGTTTTGTCTGACCACCCTAACTGAAGCGCCAACAAAACAAAATATTCTCGGTAACTTGGTGAATTACAGCCAAACAACAAGGGGGTCAAATATCCAGGTGAGTGTCCAGACCTGTTCTTCTACGGCCGTGGGCGAGACACACCACAGACAAAAAACAAATTAAATAACAGTATGCTTCTCAAGATGACAACAGATTCTACGTTTCTGGAACTGGTACATGTTCCCATCTTCAGGCACATGTACAGACTGAGGAACTCCAGCAGACTGCTGCTTCAGTCTTTACTCCAAACACAGAGAGCATTGACACAGTTTTATACAACTTTTATGCCAATTTGAAAACCTAACACTTGACTTAAACCATGATGCGGAATTGGAATCAGTGACTTGACGAGTGTTGAGGAAGATGTTAGGCAGGAGGGGAAAGAACTATAATAGTGGAAGTGATAAAAAAATAAAAATTACCCTGTTACTCTGAAAATGTATTGGTAAGTGTGGTTGATGCAATATTATTAACTTCGGAAATGAAACAGATTCAAACACTCAAGCTATAGTTTTATTTGAACAAACTTCAAAACCTTTTCAAAGTGACAACTGTCTATTTAATGCAAATGTTACAATAAGAAATGTTTTAAAGATATTCAAAAGACTTTGCTAATGCATTGTTGCTTGAAAGCTGTAATGCAGACTAGTCTGAGGTGTATATTTTGTTGTAAAACAGACTGTAAACATGTGAGATAGCTGGGTTAAAAAATGTGTAATGCAGCTCACTCATTAGTTGTAGTCTCCATACCCACATTGTCTGGCATTTGATCATTGTTATCTTAAAGTTCTGTTATAGTAAAGTTGTGGGCCATTCTTTAAAAGTACAGTCAAATGTGGTTACTTGGACTGCAGGGGTAACATTGACCGACTTAAAATATTTAATTTGTTGCCATTTGGTGAAGAAATGGCAAACTGAAATTAATCAAACTCAAGGTTTTAAATACTTAACTATGCATATTTATTTCTTCATTAAATGGTCCCATAACAAATATGTTGAGTCAGTCAATGTTTCCCCTGCAGTCAAAGTAGCCACATTTGACGGTATCAATAGTATATGTGGGTAATATTCTTTTAGTGGCTTTGATATGGTAGCCATTTAGATTAGGCCAAAGTTTCCTTAATTTCCCTTAATTTCATTTTTACTATATTTTTCATCCCCTTGATTTTAGAAAGAAAAATTTTCTTCCTAAAATGTTTAGGGAAATGCAGTACCCAGTTTATGAAAACTCGGGACATTTACATTATCAAGGTTGCTGCATGTACACAATATTTCATTTGTTTATTATACAAGGTGTAGCTAATATGAGCTTTAGATATATAGAAAATAGCCAGTGGGTTTTAAGAGCACGATATTACACACATGCGTATTAACTGATTTTACATTGAGAAGGATGCAAAATTCATACCTTTGTCCGAAACTGGGAAACACAGGAATGACAGCACGTGAGGTAAGTTTAACAGGTACAGGTCTATCTGTGGAATTTTTTGCTGCGCACACCTTCACTTTTATTCTCTGTTACAAAAATAAACAATACCGTAGCAACTGAAGTAGCATACAGAGTTGATTTCTCGACTGAACCGAGTCCAAGTCTTACTGCAAACTGCCCTTTGCAATGAAGAACAGAACCTTCGGGTTTCACTCTCAATATCTGGCAATAAGGGGAAGTAAGCCATTTAGTTTGGGAGGGAGATGGTTCCTTTAGCTTCAATGTCAAGCAGCCGAGCCACACTGCTGCACCCAACTCTGACAATAACAACACTACATAGTATACTATGCAACGTTTCAAAATTTTTATCACAACTGGCTGGCCAACAGATTTTAGATCTTATGTCTTTTAGCATGCTGTATTGTGCTGCAGTCTAATATAATGGTTTTAAATAACAAAATATTCTGTCAGAGCAGATTATTTTGAATCAATTTTTAATAACTATTAAGGTAAATATTATATTGTGTTCACCTATTTTTAAATTTTTTTTTCCTGTTGTGTGTATTGGTATTTTATTTTTTTCTAAGTAAATTACCTAGTGGTACCCCTTATGGAGTGATACCTGGGGTGGACCGCCCCCCCCTCACACCTCTCCCACTCTTTGGTATGTAACTGCATTGATTACAAAAACAAATTCTACTTGAACAAATTTTGTTAGAACCAATGTCAGATTAAAACTTTTTTTTTTTTTTTCATTTATTTTCAACAAAACATGTCTTATTTTTTATAGCAGATACATTTAGTTTGCATTACAGTACTTAAGTTCACCCACTTATTATTATGTGAATTTTAAAAAGGAAGAAGAAAAATAAAGAGCAGTTGTAAATGTGTTTGCAGTGTTCCAGACAGCACGTACACATGCCATCGTGCCTATAGTTGTGGTCACTTTATGTGGACTGTTTGTTGTCTACATTCCCATGGTTACCAACACCAGCAATGCTAACTTTGTGCCATATTTCAGGTATTTACAGTGCCCAAATTTTTGCTTATGCAAGTTTGTTTTTAAGAGTTTTTATTGAGGGATTAATTTTTTTATTTCACATTTGTAAGAAAGTAACTACTCTAATGATAATTTTTGTGCCCAGTTTATTTATACCTGAGAAAGGGTTTTGAGTGTATGTATGTTCTTTGTTCGAACAGCACTGTTATAGCTTGAATTCTTGAATTTGAGTATGTTTGCCCATAACATTTGTATGATTGCAAGTTAAAATCCAGCGAACCTGCATGAGATGGTTTGATCGAAATGTTTCTTCATTCTGTACAAATGGCATTGCAACTTCGTTCTCATGAGATGAAGCTCTAATGAACTTAAGCTCTAAATAGTTATGGATTTTGGTCCACTGAAAGATTGTCAGAGAAGCATCAGCATATCTTTGTTATCCAGGTATGTCAGGGCTGAGTGATTTCACTGTAGCATAAATTATTTTTCTATTTGGTCTGCATCAGTGCAGTGAACCAGCTTCCCATATTCATGCTGCCATATGTTGTCTTTGTCTTCTATAAACATCATCAGCATTATTTCATTGTTAGTAACATTGCCTACCACACAAATATTTTACTGTCTAAGCATTCTCATTTCAGCTTTGCAAAATATTAATCCACTCTGTGAATGAACGTTTCCATGGCATGCTAGATAAAGTGTACGGGATAATAGGGCTGGACAGATCTCAAGTTGTTATGACAGGGTGTTCGCAGCCACATGTTACAGTCTGATTGTACCTGAAGAAATAACTAATGAAATGTTGGGTAGCTCCTGAAGGAATATCAGTTAGCCTGACTGTGTTCTGGTATCAAGTAACACCTTACAGCATATAACTCCCAGCAGTGTTAAACAATATGATTCTCATGGAAATTCAGTTTAAATTGAGTTGCGGTCAGTGGGGGAGAATATATAAGCAAACTTTTAAAAGCAGACATGTCCACCTCATCTACTTGTAGAGGAAGGGAAAATCAACTCACATTTTATAATGCTAACTGAGAAGAAACATGAAATTTCCAATAGTACATCCATTTAGTTTGTTAAATCTGAGTTTATACTTGTGTGTAACACTAGTTGAATTAAAAAGGGTGATAGTCATTTTATGATTTTTGGACATGTCTGGCTTTGAATGTTTGCTCTTCATATATGCATATCTCATTCATGCCAGCTATTTGAGCTGTCAGCATGGCTGCACAAGCCATGCGTGAGTGCTAACTTGTCCAGGAATAGTACTGACTAGAAATCACTTTCCTGAGTCCTGTAATAGTTATTCTGGAGAATACAATTAATGGAGGATTTGGTAGTGTCATTGACTCAGTGCTAGGAAGACCATGCACTGTTTTAAGCTGAGTGTTTCCTGAGATAACTATGAGCTCATATCATTGAGGAGTGTTCCAAAAGATGATTGTCAGGACTTGAAGGGGTAGGATTTTAACATAATATTCAGCGATGCACCAATTTGGCTATACCAATTACTGACTCAATTACTGATCCTGAGATTCGAAAATTTGAAATTGTTTATCTTAAGTACCGAAACTAAATGTGGGTTTCAATAGTGTTTTTTTAGATTATGAAGTTTTTTTATCTCAGTATTTTCATAAATTGGACACGTAAGGAAATTAATATACAATAATCAGTAAAGTAATTGGTCAAAGAATCACTGGTTATGATTAACCGATAAAAGCCAGTATTCACAGATTATGATGCGTCAGCATTCTCATCAGTGCACCACTGATAATTTCTTTGTAACTCTATTACTAGTGATTTTATATGATGCTGGAAAAGGAAGTTTTTGAAGAATATAAGCATTTTTCATTACATCAGATGATATTTTTAAGTAGGGGCAGGGATGATGCAATGGTCAGACCTCTCGCCTCCCACCATTGCAATATGAGTTTGATTTCTGGTGGGGTTGATCCTGATTTTTGCATGTGTGAAACGTGGGGGATGTTGTGATTGGTTGTCAGTTTTTTTTATACTTCTGTTTCCCCTATCCTTCACAATCCATCACAACTCTTCTGTAGGGCTTTATTTTACGTAATTTCTCGGGGAATGGCAGATACACACAGGTTCCCAGTTTAGAAGTCTGCCTCTAGGGTTGTGATACTCTGCCCTGAGGTTCACTTCCCACTCATTATTTATTTTATTTGAAGTACAGTTTTGTACAGTAATCACAGTACAAAATAAATTGGAGAACTTTTCTGCAATATTAATTATTGCATTATTATCAATCACTATATTTACATTTTGTACAACAGTCATTACGTCATTACTTCAGTATCACCATTGCGATACCAAAGGATGTTGAAATCTTTACAAAGAAGTGTTGTCGAGGGACCAACCTTCAGAAAGTTATAAACTGTTTCTCTTTTCTAACCAATTCATATTGCTGCAGTGACGAGGTTCTGAAGGCAATAAAAAATGTGATCATGTTATTTATGTTGGCAGTTTTTGCTTACATGAGTAACATAATTTACAAATCAAAAAATTTGTGCATCTTCAAAAAAACTTTTATTTACTAAAACAGCTATGATGAATGAACAATATCCAGATTGGTGACTTAGGCAGACATTCTTAAACATGAGATTCTTAATTACTACCATCTCAGGCACAAGAAAAGCAACAGCTGAGACTTAACGTGCAACCGTATTCCTAAATATCCTGGAATGGTATCGGATAAGTAACGGCTTATTATTTGTCGTCCCGAGGCTGTAAAAATGAAGGCGACGCTGGGCAGTGCTTTTTCATAGAACAAGTAGCTGTGATTTTTAATAGATATTTAACAAAAACACATTTATTTTTTACATTAATTATGTAATTATTACATTTTAATTTCTTTTAAACTTGATGTAATCATAACTATAGTAATATAGAGTACAAATTACCAGTAAAACTTAAGAAATTTAAATGTTAAAATTTAATTACCATCTCATTTGCAAAGTAAAAAAAAATTAAGTTCACTTTTTTAAGTGGCTGTCTGGGTGGACGTCTTTTACGCATTCTTGGCCTTTAAATGTGGAAACTGTAAGAATGAGACAGCATGCGCATCACGCATTAGCCTAGCCTCTAGACGCAAGTCACTAACCGGTGTGCAGTCTTCTCGCTGACAACTACACCTCTATGAGACATAGATGTAATATTGACGATAAAGTTGAGTAATAGACGTCTGTACCCTATAAAAGAGTCTGCACCAACATTTTAATGCCTAATAAGCACCAGAAAAACACCCATTTGTGCCATTTTGGCAGTTTGATAATATGCTTTAATCAGTACTAGTGAACCTGAAATTGGTACACACACGTGTAACATTCTTCGAATAATATTCTTAAGCAGGGGTCACTTATATGCACTGAGTAGTTTTTGAATAATCTTGAAATGGCTGAAGCTCTGCATACCACTTGGCGCCCTGAGCAGACAGCGACTGTAATGACGTGTACATGTATGCAGGGTTACGAAGGTCTTTTTTTTATTTTTCTTATCTTTAAGCCTACTTTCCCTTGTCCGTTTGTGTGTTCCTCAATTTTCCTCCGCATTAAGAAATGTTTCAAACATACAGAGCAAATTTAATTGAACTTGGTACAAATATAGTACCTAGTAGCCTAAGTTTATTTGACTTTTATTATACATACTTTGTTCATATTTTTATAATGGTGATCATTTAAAAGGTTTTTTACACAAGATACCTAAAAACTAAATTTTTGAACATACATGTTCAATTTTTCTGAATTTGATCAAACTCTGTACACACATAGTGATTAGTAAGGTGACAGCTTTTATACATTTTATTCATGCCATGTTCATATTCATACAATGGTAGCTATTGGGACAATTTGATCACGCGAGGTATCAATAATTTTTGTCTGAACTTCGTCAATTGTATATAAGGTCCCAAGGGCTAAAAGGGCCATGTTTTTTCAACGTTGACCAAGTCATATTTCATTTTATACATGCTTAACTGTCATGTTTTATAATTTAAAGGTCCATAGTTATATTTAATATAACATGAAATATACTAACCAATAAAGGAGAGTGAAACTTACATTCTGTTATATTGCACTTATGTAAAATAATTCATATATATATATATATATATATATATATATATATATATATATATATATATATATATATATATATATATATATATATATATATATATATATATATATATATATATATATATAAAATTTATAAACTGCATAGGTCCAATTACCCCGTCGATATGGGTTAACTGGACCATGAGGGTTTAAATTTTATTAAGCTAAATGTTATTGGAATTGGGGCAAATGGGCTTGAAGGGCTACATTTGAATTGAATTTAAAAAATACTACCATTAGTTTTAAAGAAATACCTTAAGTTTAAGACAATGTAAGAGGGCTGTGCGAAGATACTAGGAATATTCAAAATCCAAAT
>PNEQ01079073.1:0-37972 GCA_003012365.1 Medauroidea extradentata
GATGGACGCGTCGACAAAATGGCGGCTCCCTGTGACAGCCTCGAGCTGACTCGCGAAATTGAGTCAGTTTGCCGCTTTAAGCAGCCGGAGGGTCAAGGTCGATTTTGGGTCAATGACTCGGTGGTTGGAGGGAAATTTGGGAAATTTTGAGGGAAAAAAGGGAAATTTTGAGTCAAAATGAGCAGATTTTGAGGGAAAAGGGAAATTTTGAGGAAAATCCAAGATGGCGGCCGAGGCACCGAGCACCGGCGACCCGCGCCCTCAAAACGAACCCCCCATTCCCTTCTACTTATATATATTAGCACATGGCCCGTGTTATCTAATTTCAGTGTGAATTATTTCTTTCCAGTAAGTCACTTAGTTCTTTGTTATTCCTATGTTCCCGCCAAGGTCAACAAACGTGTAACGAAGTAAACATATAATTTCATGAAATTTAACGTTGACAGCAACTAAGCATTTCTTAATCGACATAAACACAGCAGCCGCGTGGCGTTGAACAGCACGGGACACAGCGACGGGCGTATACGGCGGGACTGGGAGGAGAGCACCTTGAGTGAGCGACCCGAATGCGGGCAGACGCGTGAGGGCAGACGTCGTTGACATTTGTGTCCGATATCTAAATTTTCGATGCGCTTGTATGCTAGAAGTTTTCTCTAATTTTATTCGATTGTGGTTTTTTATGCTTAGAATCGCCTTTAAGAGTGCGTGGTAGATAAATAAACGCTGAAAACATCAATTGATTTCTACGCTTTTTTCGAAGCCAATATGGATAAAATACTCAGTATCAATCCTAAATAATGGTATTTGCCAACTTTATGAGTAAATATTTATCCAGAATTATTAACTCGTAACGCGTGATCTCTTGCGCCGCAGTTAATGCACGAGGTTCCGGCGTCAGAGATTGTGCCTCAGAAGATCGTAACATTGGAAACAATTTTGTTTAAAACGTTGGCTAAAACTACTGTCTAGGATTGCTATTGTTTAACTTTCGCAAATTGGCTGCAGGAAACCTACAGTTATATATTAATGCTTTTAGCGTTGAGTTATGTACCACGCCCTCTTAAGGTATTTAGGTTTCTTTCACACGACATCTGTATTCATTTGTCAATAAATTTTCGAGGTGTCGCCTTAAGTCCCTGTTTTGTTTATTTTTGTAAATAGGTTTATTTGGGTTTATTTGTAATTAAGGTGTCGCTTTAAGCAGCTATATTAATTTGTAATTTGGTTTAGTTAGGTATTGCTACGTTATCGAATTATCGTAACTTAAAAATTATTTAGGAAATTTCGAATTTTTTCTTGAAAGCTTAGCTGAAATCGACTCCAAAATAACAATAATTGTATATTGTATTGTTATAATACATTTATTGTATTCTTAGCAGTCTAAAAGTAACGTATTTATTTTGTATTTTTTAGTAAAATTTTTTTCATAGTAGATTTTTTTCGAAGTCATAATTTTTTATTTCTTGATTTTTTTACTGTGTTTCTGTGTGTATCTTCCACATTAGTGTTGTTTGTCGTTAAGAAGTTCTGTTGTGCCTTCGTAGTCCAAGTCAGTCCAGAACATTGTTAACCATAGTTACGTACCTACCTAGTCTTGGATTGTCATAAACCTACCAATATCTCAATTACTATACATTTCCTGTTCGATTTTTCCTGGCAGGGTCGGTCCCCGTATTTTCACATGTGGGGATCGTGCCGGACGATGCCACTGGGCGGCGGGTTTTCTCCGGGGATCTCCCGTTTCCCCCGTCCTTTCATTCCGGTGCCGCTCCATACTCACCTCATGTCACCCCTCACCAGCACTAAAGACATCGATGTTAAGCGCTGACCAAAATTTCTCGCTCACTCTAATTCGATTTTGAGGAGATCCCTGGTGTATCTTCGAAATCCAAGGCCCAATGCCAATGAAATTAAAATAAGACCCCCATGTAAATATCCCCTTTCCCACAGAAAAATTAATTCTCCGAATTGTTTTATAAATTATGAAGTTCTGAGGTAACAATCATAAAAAAAAATACAACCGAATAGACAACCTCCTCCTTTTTTAAAGACTGTTAAAAACATTTCTTGCCACTACATAGTTTAATTAGTTTATTACTTTTCCGTTTAATTGTAATATATTTTTGGCATTCCCATGAGAGAAAATAAAGTAATGACTACACATCTGCTTAAAAAGATTATAATTTGCTTATAATAACAAACAAGAATCTATTGTAAAATAAATAAACGCAGTTTACAACGAACTCATCAAATTTATCAACACACGAGAACAAAATAAAATTCCGATGCAAATAAAACCGATACACTTTCTATTTGGAATTCGCGTCGCGTCCGCCAATTTTTTCGCATTGACGTCGCAGGAACCTTGGCGCTGATTGGCAGACACATTTTGTTTTTCGCGTCGCGGCGTTCGGGTTGCGTCTTTCGCGATATTGTGATTCCACCATTAGCTAAAACCATAGTATTCACTGTTTCGAAAAAAAAAAAAAAAAAAAAAAAACGTCGACATGGTGAAAACCATTTTAAACCAAACTTCCAAATAGACTTTGGATATGTGCTCTCGTTCAGGATTTAAAAATATATATTACGAAAATATTGCAACAGGGAAGCATTGTCACGGTACGCTGTAGATGTAGCAGAGACGCCACAACAGTTTGGAAACGTAGCTTAGCTGGAGTACGCTGCTTCCGATGAGCTCGTAGAGAACTGGGATAGCGTCGTAGTAAACACAAGTGCGACCTGCGAGGTGTACTACGATGTTCAAACATGCCACTCGTTTGTTCGTTGAAGAGTACCTGGGCACAAGAGCTTTTATAAGTGCTCCATGGAACACAAACAAGGAACGATGCAGGCTACACACGTGTACCTAGCAATTCACAACTCCTACGTAGTGTGTAGTGTTTCCTTGTTCGCGCTCAACTATGTCTGTTAAGGCAGGAGTGGTAAGGTTGTCGTTGACCGACGTATGTAATACATTATCGTCTCTCTGCGCAAGCCACTCAACTGGCGTGCAGTGCTTTACTATTATCCTTTTTCCTACGGGACTTTCAAGGCTTGTTCCTGAGTTTTTTCAGACTGGTGCCAGTAACTCAAATATTTTTTAACCAAAAGTTTTGAAAAAATTTGAGTCAATGTGCAATCACACGATGCAAAATACTGTGGACGCGTTTTTTTTTTTTAATAATGTACCATTCGCCAGCAAAAAATAATTTCCTTCATTTTTGCTTATTTTCACGACGAAAAACGTGGTACTTTGGGTAATGAAATCTAAAAAACCGTTCAGTATAATTCTACAAAAAAAATTCTACTGCAAATTATAACATATAAGTGTCAATCCTGTGCAGCGAATATGAATATGATATAAGTATTAGGTAGCAATAAAAAAATATTTTCGAAATCACAGCAAAACTACGTAACAAGGCCTTAAGCGGCGACCACAATATTTTATTTGTGGCCAGCGTAGTTCAAAGTCTGACGCTTGTATCTATAGTTGTGTTTTTCGAATCCGAGTGTTAATTTTACAGATACGAGAGTGTGAAAAACCCATTTTTGGCCATTTTGAGGGGCCCGAAAATGATGTTTGAAACTACGGCGACACTGTTTAAAGTGTGTGTTCTTTTCGTAGCTATACAAATATAATGCACGTTTAGTAGTTTCGCCAAAAAAGAATAATCGCATCTCCCTGCAACGCATTCCAAGCGCAGGTAGGGAGGCCTCTTAAGATCTGTAACACTGGAAATTTTGTACATAGATTGTGATTTTTCCCGCAGGTATGCGTAAAACATTTAATTTTTTAAATTACTTTCTGAATGTTAGTTTTTTTAAATCACTTTCAGAATGTTTCTATATTTTTGATACATTTAGTAGAAATAAAGTAAAACCAATGCTAACGTTAGTAATTGATTTGTACTTTTTCCTTGAAAAAAAAAAAAGTCGTATTCGCCAAATACGTAAACAACTAATAAAACATGATACAATTTTTGATTTTTGACTGTTGATTCAGCACATAGGTTCAAAGTACGAAATGCGCGCAGAAAGGAACGCAAACAGCATAGTAATTACAGCGTGAAAGCATTTGTCATGTTATCACTATGATCTGCTTACCATCACGCGAGACTTTTTTTTGTAACCGACTGTGTGCAATAAAATAGGAAAGAAATATGGAAAACAATGGTACACGAGTCAAAACACCGCCTTAATTAATGCGCGAACCACTAAATTAGCGCGCAGTATTTCGCAGTACTATATTTTTTCTACGGTACTTTAGCCGGTGACCCCTTATTTTTTTTTGTGGATAGTCGGGCATTAAGTAAAAAAAAAGAGTGCTTCTATGTTACTGTTTTATGAAATCAGTTTTTTTTTTTCAGATACAGCAGTCTGAAAAACGAAAGTTTTTAGTCACTATGAGTGACCTCAAATACGTGTTTCTGACAGGTGTGTTGCATAGAAGCGTGGTTTCAATTGTGAGTTATTTTAATAGATAAGTATGTTAAGAAGAAGTTTAGAAGTCTCGTGTATGCGTGTGCCAAGCTACAACATGGTTCATGTGCCTGGTGAGGACTTTTAATTTATAAAATTTTAGTTAATATGTTATCAATATTTTTTCAAAACAAAACTATATATAGTTTTTGTATAGGAGATGTTCTAACCTACAACATCGTTATTCACTGTAAATTTTTTTTTCAGTTTGGTATGTCAATTGGTTTTAGTGGCGCACATAAAACCGAAAAATGCAAATTTTGACATTTACACATCATTACGCAAAACCTATGAGAGATGAAAAAATAAATTAAAGCAAAATTTAGTCACAATTTATGTCTAAAATAAGAAAAAAATATCTGGTACAAATATAAACATAAAAATATGACGTTGAAAACTGATGGGTCTGAACCGCACACGTTGCAAGCGAATTAACACTGGTCAGACCATTCGCCTCCCACCAAGGCGATCCGGGTTCGATTCCCGGTGGGGTCGATCCCCGGATTTTCGCAAGTGGGAATCGTGCCGCTGGTCGGCGGGTTTTCTCGGGGATCTCCTGTTTCCCCCGCCCTGTCATTCCGGCGCTGCTTCATACTCACCTCAAGTCACCCATCACCAGGACTAAAGACCTCGATGTTGACCGCTGACCAAAAGTCTCTCACACGCTGCAGTACCAAGATGCTAACGACTAGGGAAGCTGCAAACTGCCTAAAATGTTAGCACGACGTGAAATAATTTTAATATAGACCGCAGGGTTTCGTGGTCGTCGTCAGCATATTCTAGGCTTCTGGGATTCAGGCGCGTCATTGTCGTCTTGTTTTCCGACGTTTCGGCTGTCGTTGCAGATGTCATACCCAGGTAGTCTGTTGACCAACTGACAGCTGCAGAGGGTAGAGACAGCCGAAGTGTCAGAAAACAATTGAGTGTCAGAAACCAAGAACGTGTATGGTTGTTGTAACTGCACTTTCTACAATATATATTTAGAAACTATTTCAACACTAACTATAACATGTTGTATGTTTACAAAGCACTTTTATATGAAACGTGTAATTTTATATCCGTGTTGACGATGTACTGGATAATCATTCTATCGTGCTTTATGTCCAGCTGTTATACTAGCGTTACACATTTCGTGACAACGTGGTTTATTTGAACCGTCACAAAAATTAATTTCGTATTTTTCTAAGGAAAGTTTTGATTTTTTTTTGTAAAAAATTATATTACTGTGCTCGGAAATGTTCAAGGGGAGTACATTTTAACAGTACCAATCAAATAATATATCCCGAGTTCCACATATTAAGAAATTTACGCTCCCTAACAAGTCTTTTCCACTTCAACTTCCAGTAGGGCGTATTTGTGTTGGATTATGTTATCGTACTTATTTTTGCAATGTAGTTTGTTACATTCTGTTTACCGTGTTTGTACCGTTATTAATAACCATGTTTTTCGTATGAATGGTTTTAATTTACCGCTTTAAATCACATTGCAAATGTTATCTTTTAGAATATTTCCTAACATCCGCATTATGATTCTCATAACTGCAGATTTGCTTTACTTTTTCTTTGTTATATTAACCCTACCGTACGTTATAAGTGGAACTGCTAATACTTTATAGAATCATAACATGGTTCCTATCGTAGTTTTATTTTTACGTGTTCTATAGGAGGTATCACATATATACTGTTATTCGACAAAATATTGTTCTAAATCTGTTTTCTCGTACGAAATTGAACATACTAAATAACTTAACCTATTGAATTTTTCAGTCATGGATGTACTCGTAGTTGTATTTTTGTTGTGTGTTTACCTTTAAAAGTCAACAACTTGTATGTCTTTCATATGTATTATTTATGCGTAACCGAAGTTTGTTTACATGTCTTGAATTCCGTGCACTATTGATAACATAGTTAGACTTAACCTCTCCCTATTCAGTCTGTGGAGGAACAGGCTGTCACTAGTAGAAAAAAAAAATCAATGGTATAGTCAAATCTCTGTATGTAAGAGCTGGTCCGATTTGTCGTTACTTGTTAAATCTAATTACTGAAATTTCAGGAGTCGGCGTAGTTGTGGATTTGGTAATTGTTGTTACATTATGTAAAATGTAACTGCTTTATGCATTTAATTTTTACGTGCTATGATAATGAACATGGCTAGGATGTCTCTGTGTTCTTTTTTTTTTTTTTTTCTTTTTCATTAGCGAATTTTATTAATCTGCGCAAGTCCCGTAATGTTAAGTTTAGTCAAACAATCAACTACAGAGCCTGAGTGATTGAGCGATAAGCGTTTTGCTTGTATAACTGACTTCAAACTTTTTAAAGTGTATTTTCACAATTTTAAATTAATCGCGTCACTAACTTGGCGAAATTTCGATCCAGTCACACGACGGATGTGAACAGTGTACGGTATTTTAAAACGTTTTCATCAACTAGCTTTCTCGTCAGTTTGTTTGTCTGTTCTGTAAAAATGAGCTGACGATTTGAAAGCTTAATAATATATCTCAGAACTGGATGACAATGTAATATAAGATAAATAAATTATTTATTATTATTTTTTTTTAAACGTTTAATAAACCACTTCCATATAAGCTAGATCTGAAATTTTAACATAGCTCAGGAATGGATGACAAGATAAAAATTGTTAAAATAAATAATTTTTTTAAAAATATTAAAAAAAAAAAGATTTAACATACTGCGTTTATAAAACAGGCGAATGCAATATTTAACACCAACAAGACTGGAAAGCAGAAATTAATATTTAATAAAAAAACGTTTAGCATGCAACAGACAATGGATGTAATAGTTCCACTAAGACACTAACAGTCATATTGCACTGGAAATGATATGAACTGTTGTGTGAGTTTTTTCAACGACAGCTACTCACTACACTTCTTATTGTCTATTGTATGCACCCCACGGTTTTTTTTTTAATTTTAAATATCACAAGCGTTTTCATAGGAGAAATTATTTTATACTTTTTAATCCGTTTAAAAACCGTACAAAATTAAAATATATTTACTTAATATTTTTAATTATTTAATTTTTAACTGAGACAGGTGTTCACTTTTGTAAACCGTTTACTTGACTTGTAATTAAAAATATGTTATAGCTGGTTCGAGGTAAAGTGAGCACTCAAGAAAGCCCTGCCAAAGTTCTATTTTCAGTCAATTTCGTATCTTTCCGCGCGTAACGGCTAACGACGAGACATGTCTAACCTCTCTGGACACGCCACTTGATGTTTGCGCGTGTAAGATAAATGGCGCAGTCAGTATGAATCGATACTGTTCAGTTAAAAAAGTTCATTCATTATATAAAATATAATTATGTCGATTTAGGTTGGTTATGTTTCTGAATTGTTGTCTTTAAACAGGAAAATATACGGAACTGTATTGCGTGATTTCGCTGCCAACCATACAGCAGTAAGGCAACTATAGTAAATGTTGAATTATATGTAGTAACGGCTAGTGATATTTTTCAAAGGTTAAATTTTTAATGCTCACTTTATCCCGAATGACCTATAGTGAATATCACTCGCTTAGTTATGGCTTGCTCAGTTAGAAAATACTAAAATATTTTATTAAACTTAGATAACGTCTCCTAAACCGTGCTTATCGTGAGGTTTTTTTGGGTAGCTATTCAATAAGGATTAATGACTTTTGAATTATGTCTCATCGACACCGAGGTCATTAGAAACTTGACGCAATGACAGGAACTGGGAGAGGAATCGGCCATGGCCATTGTTGATGGACTATCCCAGAATTCACCTGCAGTGATTCCGGGAAACCATGGGAAACCGAAATAAGGATAGTCGAGAGCCGAGGATAAAACCTGTGCCTCCGGAATGCGAGTCAAGTGTGATACCACCTCGCTCGATTCAAGCTAAAGGGAATTTGAATACGCCTATCTGAAATAAATAAATGTATCAATATGTATATATGTGTATATACATATATATATATATAAACGTTTTGTTATCTCGGTATTTAAGAAACATGTACTTACGGATGTATGTGGTATTATCTTTTCAAGACGGTGTTCGCATTGGAAAATATTATAAACTTTTTTTTTCCTACGCAATAGAACGTTAACCGCAACAACACCGTGTACTTTCTGAATGAAGTGCTCGCAATATGATTCTCAAAATGTGAATAAATCATGTCACAATGCCAGATAGGGCTTAAATGTTGGAGTTACAGTTTTATCGCAATTCTTCAGTCAACTTTGTTTGGAATAAAAATAATTGCAATTAGTGTCAAGCTTTCCTGTTTAGATAGTTATGCGAGCGAGGCAGATACGAAAACTTGTTGTGATACCGTTATTTCAACTGCCTTTCCAGCCGGTTGTACCTAATCATAAAACACCGTTTGTCCGTAAAGCGATTGTCGTTGGTATAATTAGTAGAGAAATCTTTTTAAAATCCGTCAGTGAGAATTAATTAAAGACTTATTTACGACAAGCGTAATACTTTGTATTTTATACTGCCCACATATATATTTCGTGCAATAACTGGGTAATTTTCGTAGCACATTTTATCAGGAGGTGTAAATTTTAAAATTGTAAATTCGTGAAAATAATTTTGACTGAACGATACGCCACGAAAAAATTTTATCGACTAAACACAGTTGATTCGGTGTGATGAATAATGTATTTGGCTACCCAGTGTAAAATAAAATAAAAATACCTTTGCTTCTCTGTATTGAATTGGCCTGTAAAGAATAGCCGCTGGTACGTCTGTATACAACACTGGTGTCCAACCTATGCCAGATGCATTTGTGAAATTCTCGCGGTTGTGACAAGCCGTAAAATAAACTACACCAGTCTCATACAGCACAGAAGTCTCCTTTTATTTTAACTACGTCAAAATTTATTTTTCATACTCATGTAAAATACTCAAGTACCTCGTTCAACAAATGTTACGTTCAGTTTGTTCATCTATCAGCAGTTAAGTTATTTAAGCATTAAGATAAATATTGTAACTGCATAGAACTTTCTCGCCGTTATGTAATCCTGATTTTTGATGCGGTCGTCGAACCTAGTACGTCCTGCTTAAAAAGAATGATGTACTCTTGGTGCAGGCGGCCAAAAACACAAAGATGTCAGCGGTGTGGTGGTCACTCATGTATATATTTTATGTAAGCGAATGTTTATACGTATATTTTTACGTATGGTGTGGATCTAGAATAACACTAAACATTGTTTTAAACTTCGTAGTTTGTTTGAACGATGTTTCCGCTGGCTTGCAATATAGATCACGAACCCGTTTACGAGAGCCAGTAATCGTCTGGTAAGCTGAACGTGCGTTAAAACCCAGCAAACGGTCACGTTTTTCCGCGATATACCATCATCTCTAACCATCATATCTTATTATATTCTCAGCACTGTGCTCATATCACAGGGACTATCTAATTACGACGCAATTGTGTCTTGAGATACAGCTGTATGACACTACCGGTGATGGGATTCTTGAACATGTGTTGTAAAGAGACTATCATAATAAACCCCAGCACGTAACGAACTGTTCATTTACTAGCAACTGAACCGTATTTATTCCTGTCAGTGTCACATAGCTGTATCTTCTGAGTCGTCTTTGAGACTAGTAGAGCAAATGTTTAAGGTGGAGAGATAGATACTAAATTTTATTTATCTATTTTATGCAATAACTTTTGTTTTAAATTATTTTCGGTAAATGTGACAATGTCGAAGCAGATTTGCCTTGGAATGTTTCTTGCAATAGGATAGAATAACATAATGTACTATTGTGAACAACACCGTTGCAATAGTACGTCGCCCGAGAAATCTTAGAATGAGACTAAGAAAAACAAAGAAACGAAAAAAAAATTGCAATGGCGTGTGTCCATAATAGTATAGTATGTAATAGAATATATTTGTGATACGTTTTGGAGATCATAATAGTGCCATACGTTCATCTTATATTGGACTTATAATAATTCTTGAAAGTTAACCTGTAGTTCCCTTACAATGATTCTACATGACAAATAAATGAAAGATTCCATTATTATTTAATGTCAGTCAGTTTATCAAGACTATATCCTATGGCTATTGGAATAATTTTTATAATACAACTAGGATGAATGTTATGGTTCCAAAACTGAAAATACAATAAAATTAGCGCTTTCGAGGCGTCAAATCCGGAAGAGGTTAGGACGACACAATACGCGCATCACACCTCACTGTACTTTCCAGGTGCAAGTTACTGACGCGCTGTCTTCACGCCGACCATTTTATGACATAATAAGGCTACGTTTGTTTGTGTGAGGCAGAAAATCTATAAAGCACAAGGTCGCCGCCGGCCGGCGTGTGTAACGCAGTTTCGCCTCTATGCGCAAGCCACTCAACTGGCGCGCAGAGATGTACTAGTATTCATTTTCCTACGAGACTTTTAGCGGTGACCATGTCATTTTATTTGTGGGAAATATAATTTAAGGTCCAACGCGTACTTCTAATTGTACGTTTTTTTGATTATGGTTTATACATTCCCAGATACGGCAGTCTGGAAAAGCCGTTTTTAGCCACTTTGGGAAGCCCGAAAATCATATTTAAAACACGCGTACCGAATTTTTTTAACTTATAGCGTCATCCTTTGGAGTGTGTGTTCTTTTCGTAGACGAACCACTTTGATGCGCGTTAGTTAGTTTAGTCAATAAATTAATACTCGCAAGTCGCTGCAAAACATTTCAAGTGCTGGTAGGGAACCGCCTTAAAGTTAAAAATGTATTGAACACGGCTGTATCTCTTAAAAGATTCTGCGCCAAAATTTTTGTTTCTAGAAAGGGCCGCGAAACACCCATTTTCGCGATATTCGGCCACTATAAAATATGCTTTAATGAGTAGTGGTGAACTTGAAACAGGTATACACACGTGTAATGTACTTCGAAGGTTGTTCCTAAACAGATATCACTAATGCGCGTGAAGCAGTTTCTAATAATCTTGATACGACCAAAGCTCTGCACGTCGTTCGGTGGCCTGGGCAGGCTGCCACCTTAAGAATATTGTCTAATATTATTTCTTAACTTACGTACGTTTTCCCATGAAACACGAGGTTTGTGGCATTGAAGCTGAAACATTTTAATAACGTACGAAAGGCTATTATTTGCTCTCTTGTGTCGAGCATTATAAGATAACCATCCTGCATATGTGACGTGTAGTCTCGTCGTACGTGACGATGCTTTAGACACCTTGCCTCGAACAAAATAAGCGCTGCGTACGAGTCAGCCACAGCTAGTTTTTCTGAATGGCCCCTACACTGGATTCCCGTTTTCAACTTCGGAACCTTTGTCTCTTTCTCTCGCCAGTGCCAGTGTAAGACAATAAACTGGTATTCTCTGCCCTGACGTGGTGCGCTAACAAAAGGTGTAACATCCTAGTGAGTACGACGGCCGTAGTCTAGGCTGTCGACACAAAGAAGCAATTTAAGAAAGAATATAAGTGCGCAGATGGCAGCTAGCAACCAGTAACGAGTGCGTTTGTATTCCAGCAGTTGCTCGTAAATATTACACGGCGACACGAGCTGTGTGTCTCGGACATACAAAACACAAGGACCGTGACTAGAAGGATCCTGAACGACAACGTGTCTTCCCTACAAGGAACACAGGCCTACGCAGTAACCAACCTCGGAGTTTCATATCTGCTCGCCTGTTTTACCGACACTGCTAACTCAAGCCTAGTACACATGGGTAACGTTAATTCTACTGTAGAATAGGAAGATATAGGTCGTTCGGGATAAAGTGAGCACTAAAGATTTAACCTTTGAAAAAAAATCACTAGCCATTACTGCATATAATTCAACACGGACAATAGTTACCTTAATCGCTGTACAGTTGGGAATGAATTGCCGGAAATAGTTCCGTGAATGTTTCCTCTTGTGCTAGAATCGCTATGGTGTCAAATAAAACGCGAGGTGGTAATATGATCAACCCTAGGCCGGATTTACACATTGGCCCAACATCCGACCTTGGATAGAATCGACCTATGTGTAACTGGAAATTGGCCGATCTTGGAACGTTGGCAATGTGTTGAAAGCATTGGTCATTCATTGTCGGTTTTTCGTCCAACACCAAATGGATTTGCGTATACATTGGCGTTGACTTTAGGCTTTATTTACACGTTGGTGCAAGCACTGGTGTTTCGTATTTTCGTTGATTCGTAGTTTGAGGGAAAGATTAATACTTAAAATGGATTAGTAGCCAAACGAGAGTCTTTTGGAGTTTATTGAACTATATCTGTGGGGAAGTTTGTTGTGGGATCCTTAACACTAACTACATATAAATAGAAAGTAGGCAACAGATAGTTGCATGAAAAAGGGTAAGCATTTTTAATTTAACTATTCTGAAAATGTACACACAGCATGAAAGTTATTGCAGCAATTGTCACACATATACTTTACCCTCCATTGTCTTGGCTCAAAATTGGCGATATGACTGGCCCAACATGAATTGTACCAGTGTTCGAATGACGACTGGCTATTCCTAAGCCATTGGCCTTTTTTGGTTTCAAGATTAGTCCAATATGTTGTGATGATAATGATGATGATGATGATGATGATGATGGGCGTCCTGCCCGAAGAGAGGTTTAGAAGCACAGAGGCAGTGTGGCACCACGACGTCCTCTGAGACTGACTAGGCGAGGTGATTCTGCATAGGTTCGTCAATACCTTCCGCAGTATGGTGATGAGAGGACAACACAACACCCAGTCATGAACTGTAAGTATTGACCTCCCCAGCCGGGAATCGAACCCGCATTGAATTGGTGAGAGGCGAATGGTCTGACCATTCGGCCACGTGGCCCCTGTATGTGCGTGTGTGTGGATCACACATTTTCGTGCATAATACTTAGTATGCACTTGAGTGTTACCTTTCTTCTTCACCGCATACATGGTTTCGATTTTCAAAGGAACTTCGAAATGATTGTTCCATAAAAAAATTTAAAAAATAAATCTAGAGTGCTGTACTGGAAATTGAACCCACGTGTTCCCGTTCGCGAGTCTAGGAGTTAATACTGCTCAATTTCGCTTGGTAAACCGCACGCGTCATGAAAATAAAAGAACGTAAAAGTAGATCCGTATAACTGTTTGTATTCACGGTCAAAAAATTCGTAATTCAGTATTATTAATGAATTCAGGTAAAAGATAAGTTTCATGGTTTATTCTTGCGAAGAGGATAAAAAACTTACTGTCAATAGCGTCTGAACTGAAAAGCGAAGAAAACTGCAAAGAAAAAAATGCGGAATTGATGCAAAAATGGTACACAAGTTACTAAAGACGTTATTTTTTGTCTCAATTATGTATTTTTATTTATGCATGATTTTATTAGTTTTTATTTTAAATTGCTAAATATGACTATTCCGGTAGTATAACTTTTGGAATGTTGACTTCTATAATGAGAAGTTCCGAATTTTTTTTTTATTTAAGTTAAACCATACCATTGAGACAAATGCCAGGATCAGTGTTCGACAAATAGCTTTACAAGACGAACATCTCACATCTTCAAACAATGACACGTTGATGATAAGGCAGGCTTGTTCACGTAGGTGAAATGTTAGGAACAAACTGTCCACAAAAAACACTGCTATGTTGCTAAATTCTATTATCTAACATTCCTTGATTAAATAACTTTTCAAACATGGGTGGACTCGCGAATAATGTAGGGACGGTGAAAGAGGGTCGTAGGAGGCATGGTCTGCTCCTTCCGACTGAAAACCTTTCGTATTGACATGAAGAAAAGGGGAGGGGGGCGCTCCTGGCAAAATAAATTTTAATTGTTTTAATAATGTATATATTTGTACGAAACTTTGCTTGTTTGATATGGATACATTGAGACTATATTTTACAACAATGAAAATTTTCTAGCTTTCGTAATTTTTGTATAGTGGCATATCAAAGCTAAAATTGGCATAAAACGGATCTATAAAGAAACAAAAACCAACTGTCATACAGAAATGAAATTCCCACTGGAGAACAATGTTACGGGCTACGTATAGGCATGAATAAAAACCTGCATTGGCTATTTTCTGTATTTAAAAAAAAAATAATTGCTGAATTTAAAATAAAAAATTGACAACTTTCTGTATTTTTTTAATCCAAAAAATGTCTATGCAGTGTTTTTATCTACGCCCGTGACACTTTCCTTCGCTGTGAATTATTTCGTTTCTGTTAGTTAATTGGTTTTCGTTTCTTGTATAAAACGGTTTCATGCAAATTTTGGCTTTTACTTGTCAGCACACAAACACTATAACAGCTAGACAATGTTCATTACTGTGAAAAATAGTCACAAAGTCACAACGTGCGTGCTGTGTCGTCCTCAACGCTTCTGCTTTGCTAGGCCTCGAACGTGCAAAATACCTTCACCCAGACGTCATCTTAAGCGCTCATGCGCTTACGCATTGTTCTCTGGTGCGCAAGATATTTCCAGTCAAACGGCGCTCTTGAGATGCGTCACTGCTCATCAGAAATAAACAGATTTATTATTAAACTAATGTACGTCAAAATCGTTTCGAAACCCGCCAATAATTGACATAAAATTCTAGATGTCGCACAACCCTGCTGTACCTTTTCTGCCAACTTCGTCTCAAGACTTTCTCTAACCGCTCTATAGCTCAAAATTTACCGACCCAGATGTAGAGGCGTACATGAGACTGTCAATACATGTCATCTGAGAACCTGAGGTGATTTAAGCCTTGACGAAACTAGCATACGCATCAAGCGTCCCTGCGGGGTCGATCCCGGATTTACGCGTGTGGGAATCGTGCCGGATGATGCCGTTGGTCGGCGGTTTTCTCGGTGATCTCCCGTTTCCTCCGCCCTTATCATTCCGGTGCTGCTCTGTACTCACTTCATGTCACACCTCACCAATGCTAAAGACCTAGATGTTAAACGCTGACCAAAATCTTTCTCATTCACTCAACCAAGCGCCTATATGCGCACTGGCGTGCGGTGGGTATTCCGTGGAATTGCTTCTTCTATGAAACTCACGGAGGTTAACTCTGTAATATTACTGAACACGCACAAGATACTTGCAGCCATCGTACGTCGACAACTGTCTTATATGTCGGGCTCAAATATACTGATAGTCTCGACAATTTCTACACAGTGATGTGTGGACCTCGATATCGGCCCTCGACATGTGGACTGCGACATGGCTAACAGTTTTCCAAAATAAAATCGACTGGTCGATGTACATTACATGTTGGTATCGACTTCAACGTGTCGCAAATAACCGTGGAGGCGGCCGCCACAAAATAAGACGAGACAACAACGTCATTACAGAGAAGTAACATCCCGAGTAGCGGAGATGTCTCGCGGCGTGGAGATGTGTCACAATGAAGAAAGAAGCACGAGCGAGAGTGCAGAAGGCTCGTCAGCTGTGGACTGCCAAGGTCGTCGACTTGCCCAATGCCTGAACTTCAACCGTACCAAGGACACCGCCTTCATCAGCTTTCTCGTCACTCAGTACGAGAGTGGCCGGCTTTTCTGAATGGCCCCGTGTATCTGTCAGCTGACCGAGATATGCAAGTCGTCCACTGATATAGGCCGTTCACAATACAGTCAGCACTCCACAAAGTTTTCTTTCAGCCGTTTTGCAGCCATCTTTACTATGAAAACTTTCATGTAACTAAAAACCAGTGTAAACTTTTCAACACTTTCAAAACTTAACATCTATTGGCCCATTAGAACATATTTTTAGTTAATTACAAGTTCTACTGAGTGCTCAGTTATACTGAACAGCCTATACACGAGTCTTACATAGCTGTACGCCGCGACTGCTCGGCTCAAAGAGAAATAATAATTTCTACATTTTTAGCATATTCCATAGTTGTTCTTTTGAAAAATTAAAAAATGTTCGAAAAAAGCATTTTACTGCTGCAAAATTACTTAAAAATAATTAAGATAATATAGCTTACGACAACCCATGACAACTTCCCTACATGTTGCTAATAATTAGAGCCCACGATTTTTGGTGAAAAGAATTCTGCAACTATTTGTTTCAATGCCTTATGTGTACATATGCAGCTCTGCTTCGTGGTCAGTGATTGGCTGTTTAATATTCTCAGCGTCTCGGGGTTTTACCCGCAAATCACAGACGTGTGGTGTCGTAGTAACCTTGTTCCTGTTGGCACAGTCAAATGAGCCACGTCTGTGCAAGAATACATTCTGCCAATAACCAAGAAGTAGAACTGCAGATGTGCACGTAAGGCATTGAAACATACTGTTGCAGAATTCTTTTCACCAAAAATCGTGGGCTCTTCTAATAATCCTTTAACCCACTGATTCTATCTCTAGTGACCACGCTGCCGAATAGACGTTAAGTCTTAAAATCCTCCTAATTGTCTAGCGTAACATAACATTTCGGTTTTAGTAGTAGTATCGTATGAAATTATTAAACTGTGTATAATGTGTGGTGTAAGAATGTTGAGATATTTTAAACACATGACGTTTTACTAAACACGTGTAACAATCTCACAACATGACCGTTTGAAGAAAAGTGACACTGTTGACTGTTTGGCTGAAATAAGCTAGTGTGTAATGGTCTGGCAGACGGTATACAAATGACAAACCTCTCGAGTAACTGACAGATATCCGAGTGGAGTGAGCGAGAGATTCTGAGCGAGGCATTGGGCACTCATGAAGATGATCTGAGGTTTTGGTGGAGCAGTGGCGGAATGTGAGGGCTGTGGAAACGGGAGTATCCCGAGAAAACCTGCTGGCCTACAGTAACGTCCGCCGCATTTCTAACATGTGAAAATAAGGAACTACATCGCCGGAAAACAAACTCGGAACGGCGCGCTGATAGGAATAATATACAGATGAAATATTCAAACTGACAAAACTGGGGCAGCCTGTCCGTTACTTCACGCGAGTTGCAGCAGTGAGTGGCTAATTTACAACGCGTATTTATAAAGTGGAACTATTTTTGATTGGTGAACAAACGTAGGATATTCACAAATCACGTATGTTCTGACCACTTAAGGGCGCTGCCTACCTTAGTGAACTGAAGAGATTTTGGTCAGCACTTAACTTTTAGGTCTTAAGCGCTGGTAAGAGGTGGCGTGTGATGTAAGCATGGAGCAGCGTCAGAATGAAGAGGCGGGAGAAAAGATAGATCCCCGAAAGAACCCGCCGACCAGCAGCATCGTCCGGCTGCCTACTTAAAAGACCTGGTGTAAGTAAGTATGTAAAAATCATATTAGTGGTTAAGGAGTGAGTTCCTGCATTGGCTTGCCTGGGTAGTAAATCGGTTCCTCCTGTTTGAGGTGTCGGAGCAGTGCCGTGCTCTAGTATCCGAAGAATGTAATTGCGAGCCACTCCGACAGGGAAGGTGACGTTGCTCCGAGGCTCGTGAGTGATGGTGGGTTCTACGCTGGGATTTGTTTCCCCACTCTCTGGCACTAGCCGAAACTTCCATGACCCCTCAGCCTGATAACCTCTCACTTCCAAGTCAACCCGCAGCCTCCTCGTGGCACCACTGGATCTACCGCTTCTACCAATAGTTTAAGAACACCATTATATTTAACAAACAAAACTTTTTGGCCTTATAATTAATCCTACGGGACCTGATTATTAATGGCACATGGATAACTGTTTCAGGCTATGCTCAGAGTTTAATATGTACAAAAAAACTGAAAATAGACAGTTTGTTTAAAAGTTATCCTTTCTTTTTCGTTTTTTTAAAATAACGTACATTTTTACACATTAATATATTTCCGGAGATGTAAAAAAATAAAACAATGGATGGTGTTTATTCTAATTTTTGGGCAGAAACATTAAACCCTAAGGAATAATTATAACCATAGAATAACTCTCTAGTTTTATTCTACAAAAAAATAATGTGAAATTTATCACTTTAAAAATAATTATATAATATGTCACAAAACTGGGGAAGAGGACAATCTTTGGCAATGACTTATACTGTATAATACTGTATGTACATACAACGTGAAACCACTCCGGCTTCGGTATCTCGCTCGGTGCGACAGCATAGATAAATGTAGTTATTCTCTGGCGTGCGTGCCCTAGGCATCATAGGCTCCTGTGGGCTGGGACAAGGGTATCTGCCTTGATGGATTCTCCCACAGATGGCACCACTAGCCAGGGAGTTAGCCTACCTGGCTCTCAGGCCTTTGGGGCCCAAAAGGTTGAATATCAGTATGAATAAATTTGGAAAATGGAATGGCTCCTCCAGGGCGTGCATTCACGTCCAACCGACCTAGGTAAGGGTCACGGTGGAAAACTCATCAGTGTCATGAAAATTAGGTAGTACTACGGGAGACCAGGCAAGCCCCACTACAAGGTTCTCTCCGTGACTGGTCTGGGTTGGACTCGTGGTGGTGGTTGTCCATGTGCTGGGCAGACCCGGAGAGGACCTCCACTCAATGACGGGTTGGCGAGTTGGCTGCGTAAGTGCCCGGGAGCAGGCCTGGACGGCCTAGAGGTGTCGGTACTGCCCTGCCTTAAACCAAGAGGTGACTGAGTAGATGGTCTCAGTAGGGTGCTGCAGGTAGGCTGATTTGTGTCTGGGATGGGTTCTCCCTAGGTTCTTCGCGTCTGCTACTGCACTCACATTGGGATTCCCTACTTCATGTTGGCCTGATTCAATGCGATTGAAGGGAGCGTGATCTCTGTCTGGCAAGATTAGGCTTACTCTTGTCGGCATTAAGCCTACTGGCCGATTAAACCCATTCGGTAGGTGTGGCGGCTGGAATGCCAAACAAACACCGATAGGTAGTCAGAAAGTCTGTTAAATCATATAAGTGGGTGCTCAGTCATGTTTTATGATATCGTTTTCGGACAGAAACTATTTTCTGTATTGAGAAGAGGAAACTAATGTTACATGAATAAAACGTAGAAAAAAATTATGAGTAGGTGTTTGTGAGTTTTTTTATTAATATATTTACTTGCTCACAGTTATCGGGTTATTAAAAACAGTATAAAATGTTGTATAAAATGTGGACGGCTCAGAGATGAACAAAGATGTCAGTGGTAGCAAACATGTAGGTTCGACAGACACTGAGTCACGATTTGACTTGCAATTTCCTCGCTTTGTTGTCAGAGCTCTCCGAGGAACGCCCTTAAGGCTATCATCTCTATTCAAGGCAAAACATAATAGTTTTATCTAATTATTTCCTTAAAGTAATTGCCGTTAATCGACTAACTGTCAGAAACAACGTATTTCCCGCAAGGAAAAAAATTAGACTACACAGTAAAAAGTATTTCCAACAGAACACGATAGCTCTTTGAGCCTAAATAATAATAATAAAAACAGTAGATAAGAGGGATAACAGTCTTATGACTACGACCCAAAATCTGAGGAAGTGATTGCTTCCTTGTCAACGCGCCGCTCTACCCACCGTGAAGAGCCTGTTCAGCGAGCGCCTGGAAGGATGAAGCTGGGTTGGGGAAGAGGAGAGGACCAGATCATGCATGTATGCTACGGACCAAAGGGCACGTGTTTGAGATCCGCCCTCTTTGAAGAACACTCGCGGAGGTGGTTCTCACGCCGAAGACACCTGCTGGTGACGCCCCACATCGACCAGGTGGCAGGAGCCTTCCCCCTGGGCCGCAGACTCGTTCCTCGAGGTCGCAGACGTCTTGACCCACAAGCGTAGGACGGCCGAACACTGCAGGTGAGTCAGCCGTCTGCCCCTCTTGTTCGGCTCTGGAGGAAGGCGTGGATTGGAGATGGAAGTTTTGAACGCTCACGTGGATGACATGAAGAGAGCACTGGACAACGGCGAAATGCAAGGGAGGAGGAAATGGGAGAAACCAGAGATAACCCGACGGCAATGCCTGCACATGCGAAAATCTGGAGTGATCCCTACAGGGAACCGAACCCGCACCTCCCTTGGTGTTTGGGGAATTGTCTGACCACTACACCACCACGCGCTCCAGGTTAAAAAGGGAAGGATAATGCCATACTCTCTGGGATGTGACCCTTACGACGCTGGTCCCACATACATGACATGTACTGCATTGCACTTTACTCACTTCATTATAAGCGAAATCCGTAAATCGAGAAATATAGTAAATTCGAAAAAAAAAAAAAATACACAAGAGCAATAATATTAAACTGATAATCATAAGAAACACAGAAATTCTGCACAACATAAGTAGAAAACTTTTTCGCTCTCACTGCAACAAGGACCAAAAAATCGTAACTGCATTCAGCACAGACTGCAGTAAAACGTTAAATGCTTCTGTAGCCTATATTTATATGTATACTACTTGTGACTGAAAGTGAAATATTAGAAAATAGTCTGTATTCCAATAATAAACAGGAAATATATACAATCGCAATGACAAAAGCTTGACAATGTACAAGTTTAAAACGTTGGATATCAAAAGTTGATAATATTACATGAAGCAGACAACGCATATTCTTTGTTGACACACGAGGACACCATAGTCAGTGGCAGGCGTTGACTGTCAACAGGAAGGATGTCCAACGAACATGAAGTTCTGATTGATCCCACATAACAAGTCCTCCTTCGTCCTGTGTACTAGCTTGGGAGGCTTACGCTGGAAACACAATAGCACGGCAGACGCGACGTGAATGCCACGGCGCAAATAACAAAATATGTCAGCCAATCAGCGCCGAGTTTTCTGTGACGTAAGCGCGACAAAAATGGCCCATAAATCGCAAAATTTTGCCAAGTCATTTTGTGTATCTGTATCTAAAGCGTGGAATGAACTCCCAGCAAAAATAAGAGCCATAACTTCTACATTGGGCTTCAAAAACCATTTAAATAAGAAAGTATTTTTCAAGCAACAGTCGTAACTTGAAAATTCTTGTTTCCCAAATTAAGTTTTTTCATATTTTTAAATTATTAGTAATAATAAGTTATATTTTACATTAAACCTGTTACAGTACTATATTTTGAAAAATAAGTTGTTACTTTAAAATGTTTGTACTAGATCATATGATATCAGAATTTAAGTGATTAATTTTCCTTTAGTTTGTCTTATTTTACATAATTTTTTTTGTTAAAGCAATTAATTTTCTAAAAATAGACATATTTGCATTTTTAAACGTAAATTTCATCAGTTTGCCAATGTTGATATGATTAATTTATTAATAACTGTATAATGTATAATTACCATGGTTAAATGTAAGAAAAGGCGTACGCCTTAATTTCGCCATGTAAAACTTAAGATGTAAATAAAATAAATAAATAAAATAAATTCCGAGTAGAAATCGTATAGATTTTATTAGCGTCTGGATTTAATTTTGGGCCCAAATGTTGATGAAACTGGTGAGATGGTAGTAAATTGCGCTTATTTATTTTACGAGAGATTTTCGTTATATAAAGCAAATCACAACCTATTGTAGCAGATATGAAATTGCGACTTTTCCACACGCGGGAAGGGGTCACGGTGGTCTAGGGGTCAGACCTCTCGCCTCCCACCAAGGCGATCCGGGTTAGATTCCAGGCGGGGTCGGTCCCCGGATTTCCGCATGTGGGAATCGTGCCGGACGATGCTGCTAGTCGGCGGGTTTTCTCGGGGATCTCCCGTTTCCCCCGCCCATTCATTCCGGCGCTGCTCCATACTCACATCATATCATCCCTCACCAGCGCAGAAAACCTCGATGTTAAGCGCTGACCAAATTATCTCATTACTTGATTCATTCACACGCGGGAATGCCATAAATATATTATATTTAAACAGGAAAATAATAAAATAATGTACATTTAATGGCTGTCGTACGCATGGTTAATATGCAGTGGCAAAATACTGTTTGTCAACCTAGCGTTCGCAATAACGAATATTATCTGTGTCGTATTTCACTCTTTGCGTCGCATCCATCGCGCTATTGTGATTCGAGCGTGTTTCAACGTCGCATTGTTAATCGTATTAACGCTAATGCGTATTTTACAATTTTTTAAAAATTTGTTTGTTAGCCTGCAACAGGTCTCTTAAACTTTGTCATCGTATTCGTGGTAGGAATTACATGAAAGCAAATTCAATATGCAAATTTTAAGTAATTTATGACCACATATATATTTGTTTGATTTAACAAAACTTTTTGTGAAACGAGAATATTGTTAAAAGCCAACCGTTATGCTTAGAAATTCAGGTTTGCTGTATCTGATATATGTACAGACAGCAAAATGTAATTGATTGTGTTAGAGTTTCGTTACTATGTACGTGGGAAACCGCGTGAGGAGGAGGGAGATGTCAATTCTAGCGTTTATACGTCAGTAAAATGTAGTTTTGGAACTCCAACATAACGACCAGCAAAATATCATGCCTCTTAAAAATTTCGCAGCTCAGCCCAGTCCTATTAAATGCCGCTGTACACTGTATGAAAAACGTATGAACGTCAGTGATGGGTACAGTTCCCATATGACAAAAAAAAAATTGGAAATTACGTTCAAAGATATGAACAGTTATTTTATAAATCTTTTCCTGTTAACATGTAGGCTATGTCTTGTTACATAATCAATAAATATTCTCAGAAGCTTTCATGATTTCCTAAAAGCAGAACGTTAGAAGGAAAACAGAATAGACCGTTGATAACTTCTTGACTGAAGATAAAGGACACAGAATGGAATCTTTTCAACAACGCCTACATATTGTGCCCCAAGCGTCACCCGATAACGCAGAATTATATAGAGCAAAGGTTCAGATCCCTATCTACTCTAGTATCACCCCAGTGACGTCGAGTTTGTCCTCGGAGCTTACATATGAAAATAATGTCAGCATTAATATAATTGTTTTTCAGCGGATAAAATAGATAAGTCATTGAAACAAAATTCACTCTACATTAAATTTCTGGATGCCATGTGAGAAATTTGCCAATCTTTGAAATACTTTATGTCGTAAAAATTAACAAAAAATGAGAAAATCATTTTCAAAAATTCAATAATTCGCTCAATTATGTACGAGACTTTACGTAGGGAATTTTATGCTTGAAAGAGTTTTCTTTAAATTAGATTCATAAAAAATTATTTATTTTTAATATTAATCCTCAATTCAAGTGCCGGAGAAGCGGAAGCGCGTAAGCAATAGTTTGATATTATTATTATAAGAAAATAATTTATAATTTTAGTGAATGGGTCTCGCTTCATTATTCTTAACTTTACATGCACACCCTTAGCTTGCATCGCAACTTTAAGTAGCTGATATTTGAGAAGAACAGATGGGATCTCAACATATGACTACTTGATCAACAGGCAAGGAGTCTGAAGTCTCACCGTTCACACATATACACCAGTGCTCCTACTGAAATAATATTATCATCATTAGTTAGTAATAATAATTATTATTAGTAATAATAATAATAATAATAATTATTATTATTATTATCGTTCACTATAATCAATATCAACATCATCACCATCGTTACTTTACTGTCATTACCATCTGCATAATTGCCATCAACATACACATCCTCATCACCGATGTCGTCATTATCACCGTTTCCATAATTGACATCAGCATAGTTATCTTCATAATTTTCATAATGATTTTCATCACTGCCACCAACAACAGTCATCCTCATAAACATCATCTTAATCAGCATCGTCTTCATAATAGTTATTATTACCACCACAATAAACGTCGTTAACATTGTGGCCATCAACATACGCATCCTCATCGTCATTATCGTCACCATCAACATAGTCATTCTCATTATCATAACCATCAGCATAATTAATGTTACTATCATCGCTATCAGTATAAGCAACCTCACCATCGTAATCATTATCATAACCACAATCATAATCTTAAAACAAAGCGCAAATGTTTTCCTCATGGATAATGGAAAATCCAAAGTCTACACCTGAGGTATCGGCACACCTATAGCCCCACCACCTCCTCGGGCCCTTCACAGCTGTGGCACGACATGTTTTAGTGCTGTTTTAAGACGTGACGAGAAGTAAAACGCGAGTCCGCATCCTGTTAAGAAATAACGGGCTGCGTATACTCTTATCACGATGTGCTGTCGCTTGTTTTACATATATTTATTCGCCAGGTCAGCCCTTCGACCATCGACACGACTGTTACTTCAACACATGTGTTCGGCGTGTCTTGTTTTGTTGAGTTACAGGAAAGAAACACATGCCTTGGGGTTACACACAAATCACTGGCACGGCGCTTCTTTGATGCGTGAGCTGTTCAAGACACCCGAAAACAATTTATTTTATGTGTTTAGACGATAGAGGGCATTTTACGGTTTTGGGAAACAAAACAATTATATTTTTGTGGGAATTGCTATTCACGAGAGCAAATATTCTGAAATAGTTTGGGGAAGTAGCGAATGTAGCACCGTAATGTACCTTGTACATTCAGCAGAGATAAACACTGGCAGCAACTAAAGATTGGCTGGCTGGTCACTTCACATTGCGACAGCGACAGAAAGTAGGCCCCGTTGTATTTTTCAACATATACCTTACCTTTCTAGTAGCTGTTAATATGTGTTTCTTTAGAGGTAAAACTGTACCAAGTATCCAATAGCAGTTACTTTATAGCGGCCGGCAGCTTGGTAAGTATGTTACGAGCTTGAAGACGACAGGTGGAATGAAACGAACTGCCATCTTGTAGCGGGCAAAAATGTGGTTTTAAAATGGCGCGACATATTTCACTAGCACACCTAGTGGCTTGGAGAGGTGGATAGGGTTGATATTAATCCGACCACAGGCTAGGAAAATAATCGAATAGATTAAGAACGAGTTTGGCAATGGAATATTTACGCCGCTAGTTGCGTTGGAGTCGATAAATTGTCAAATGAATTGCGAAAAGAAAATAGAAATAGTTTAACATCGCTAAGTGGAAAGAAAATATAAACTTCGTCATTTACATTATTTACTGAAAAATGCAGTAATTTCAGCTTTTTAGTTTTATTTGCAAAAAACTATCATTATTTTAGCAACGGAAGATCTGACACTTATCATTAGTTTTAAAACCGGTAGTTACAACAATGGATTTTGACCCGTTACCAACACCAACGTAACTAGCGGCGGGAATGGGCCCCTCAAGTATATTTTCAGTAAGTAATTAAATACAAGCAGCATGAAAAAATAAGCCGTCCTGGAGTTTTCGTTTTTAATTTTGCGATCGATTTCACATAATTATAGTCATTTGAAAATTACGATTTTACTAACTCCCGCGAAAACAACACATCACAACATGGCTGCCCTCTGACGTCACAAGCCATCGGAGCGCAATGACAACACCTGGAAATATGGGACGACGCTTAGGTTAATGGTGTTGAAGAGTTAAACTTTAGAGGACGTGGTACATAATTGAACGCTAAAATCATTAATCTATAACTGTAGGTTTCTTGACGCTATTTGCGAAAATTAAACAATAGCAATCCTAGACAATAGTTTTAGCCAACGATTTAAACAAAATTGTTTCCAGTGTTACGAACTTCTGGGACACAACCTCTGACGCCGGAACCTCGTGCATTTAACTGCGACGCAAGAGATCACGCGTAA
Organism: Medauroidea extradentata; assembly: GCA_003012365.1. Lineage (NCBI taxonomy): Eukaryota > Metazoa > Arthropoda > Insecta > Phasmatodea > Phasmatidae > Medauroidea > Medauroidea extradentata. The sequence continues at coordinate 25,929 of PNEQ01079073.1, forward strand.
CGAATTAGTCATTATGGATTATTATTTACTCATAAAGTTGGAAAATACCACTATCAAGGATTGTCATTGAATATTTTATCCATATTAGCTTCGAAAAAAGCTTAGAAATCAATTGATGTTTTAAACGCTTATTTCTCTACCACGCACTGTTAAACACTGCCTCAAAATGTCGAATAATAAATTGTGTTTTGTACCTCGCTGTACAAACACAAGTGTGAATTATGTTAGCAAACGATTTTATCTTCACCCCAAAAAAAGAATAAGTGCGCGCAGACCCGTCAATGTTTCTGTCTCACTACAGCTACCGTGAAACAAATGCTGTCATGCTGTTAGCACGGTAGACTTTACAGAAAAATACTGAAAATAATATGAGTTTGCCTAAACTTTATAACCACAAATATAAATTGAAACAAGTCGTCATGCTGTAGCCTAGGGCCGAATGTATGGTTGTTTTAAGTCAGGCTTAAATTGGTCTATACTTATTGGTTTTGACGGTATTTATTGCAAAACAAATACTGTGCTTTACGTGAACCCCTATATTATGCTAAAAAAAGTTAGTCAAGTGAAAGTTTAAGTTTTACTTTACCCCAACAATAAACATTCGGCTCTTAACCTACTAATGAATATGTAGGCCTAATAATAAACACACAGCATTCAAAAAATTACTCTAGCTCCTATATTATTTTATGCTATTAATTTTTCGGTTAGGTTACATTGTTTGAAAAATTATGTCGTAAGGGCTTACTAAAAATATTAACTAAGCAAATAAATTATTGAAGAAAACACGATACAAAATACCTTACGGTGATAAAATTGATTCAGTCATTCATCGTTAATTACAAAGTCGTCCATTACACGGTAAAGCATGGCAAACAGTATTGTCACAGGTATTGTTTACAATCTAGAACGCCTGTGACGTGGACCAATCAAAAGTCTTTTAAATCCGAGACCACGTCGTCTGCTATTTTCACCACTTTATTTTTTACTTTTAATTAATAAATAACACATCCATATTAAAAAAAATTATATTCACAATCAACATTCCGTGTGTTAAAATTAATATTTAAGTACATTTAACTGAATTCCGTTTTTCATGCAAGGGGTCCATTGTCCCGTGCCAAAATAAATAACTTTGAGCTTCCTGACAGTCGTCGCCTGTCCTGAAACCTGAGCGCTGTCCAGAGCTACGACTGTTGCACAAGAATATTCGAAAACTGCTAAGCGTGCGCAGGTTATGTCCACTTAGGAATACCATTCAGAGAACTTCACACATGTGTATACCCATTTCCGGTCCTCCATTTATCTCTAAAGATTATTTTTACGCTGCCGAAATTGGCAGAAATGGGTATTTTTGTGGTTAATTTTAAGGTATGAAATTCTTGATGCAGAATCTTATAAAAGATATAGGTATGTGCATTTCACCTTCACCTGCAATATGTCATAAAATGATTGGGTCACAACTAAATGCCTCATAGAAGCGAGTTGTTGGCTACAAGACTGCATGCTGGTTTAGTGACTTGTGCCTATAGGCATGATACGCGTGCTGTCGTGTCATTACCGCTTCTGCACTTCTACGCCTCGAATGCGCAAGGTACGTTTACACAGACAGTTGTCTTAGAAGCTGACGAGTAGAAGATATTTGCGGACAGGTTTAATCAGCCTTGAACTGTGCGCTTGATCCCGAGTGAGTTTGCTGATGTCCGCGCGTAATGAGCAATTACTGCTGATTGCTGAGTCATTCTACTCGGAGTGCGGCAAGAAGTCGAGGACTGCACATTAACCGTAAGGCACTCGTTCCTCACATACTACCGTGATTTCGATGACATCAAGAGGCAAAAAGGTATATTAAAGATCTTTGCAGACTTCGACCAATAAGGAAAGGCCTCCATCCCAATTTATGGACGTCTACAATATTCTTAACTAGTTAACTACTTCTACTGACAGTGAAGCTGATTGTTAGAGCCACGATTTTATGGCGAAAAGATTTTTGCAACATTTGGTTTCGATGCGTCATGTGCACACCTGCAGCTCTGCTACATCGTCTGTGATTGGATGATTTTACTCTCACTGGCCTTGGCAAATTATAGACGTACTGATTCACAATAATCTTATTCCGATTGGTGCAGTCAAATGAGAAACGTGTCTGAACAAAGACACGCTGCCAATAACCTTGAAACAGAACTGCCAATGTGCACGCGAGTCACTGAAACAAAGTAGGGCAAAAATCTTTTCGCGACAAAATCGTGGCCCTACTGATTGTTGATTGAAATATCAACATAACAGTGCAATATATAGAATAAAATAATAAATATCGTATGATGAAGAGACACGAGGAACAGAGTATCACACCGCCGGCCAGCGACATCGTAATATATAGGATTATTCCCAATAAGACATCAGTGATCATCCTACCATAATAAAACTAAAATTGAAAATTCAAATAAACCACCGACACTTAAAATGATACCGTAAAAAGTAAAAATAAATACATGATTGTTTCAATTTATTGTTGCTTTTAATGCGTCGGATGACCGCTAAGGAAACAAATTAGGTATTTAAAATTGTCTATGTTGAAACAGAATAAGTATTCGCTACAAAGACCTACGTATATTGTGTGTACATGTGTGACAATTCCGGAAAATAAGCCCAAATTTCAAATTGCATTTTAATTAATTATTAGATTGATGTCATTTATAGATTGGTTTGGATTTTTTTTTATATTCTGTTTCAATTTGATTAATTTTAAGTAGCCTTGCAATTTTGTTTACGTAGCGGTCCTCCGACGCATTTAAGGGCCAACAATAATTTCAAACGATTACTTTTCACATTTTAAGGATGGTTTTGTCAAAGGTTTTTTTAAAGTTATAATTTAAATTTTACTTGTTTCATTTTATTTGTGGCATTTTAAACTTTAATACTTCTACAAAAGAGAAAATAGTAACAATAATATTGTCTATAACTGAAACACGGCTATGGACCATATATAAAACATTTTAAATAGTTTTCAACATAACAGAAAGCCCGTGTAAAACACTCAACCACGCTTCAGTGCACTAAGAATGACTCTGTGGTGCATTGAGCAAACAAAATATAAAAATTTAGTAAATATTATTTTATTTTTCTATGAAATTCTCACACCAATTCGGAAAAGAGCTCATAACTTTAAAACAGCTGAACACGTTTTCATCAGAATCTATCGCGATGAAAGCAGCTTTGAATTAAAAAAAATACTACATTGGATTCGGCCTCTCATTTTGAAGCTACGAAGCCACAGACAGACGGACAGACGTTGCTGTTAAACTTATAACTCCCCTATTTTTTGTACTGGATTAAAAAGATTGGGCACACAGAAGAAAGTGTCCAATCAGCCTCAAATTAATAACATACGATGTGCATTGCAAAAGTACATACCTGAATCTAAAGTCACTTCTATGTAAACAGTTTTAAACTGACTAAATAGTATTGAATGTGATATTGAGAACTTGACATAATATCAATAAGTCAATGTAATAAGTAAGACTAACTTGTTAAATTAACTGATTGTAATACCAAGGAATCCCATTTGCTTTGAAAAGGACATGCGTAACTACATTTGTAGAATTTACCAATTGTCTCCAAGAAGTACATACTGGATGCAGTACATTTCATCACACTTTTTCAACTCTAATAATAGATTGTGAACCACTTATGCCAAAAATATTAATATATTTCAGGAGGGCCAGCTTCTGTTATTTCCCAAAAGTAGATTAGCATATCTCAGTGCCTTTTTTCGTAATAACAGATTCAAATACGTTTATGAATTCGAAAATTATTTTCTTTATTTTCAAAATATTTTATATTTTTGTGATAAAATTAATACAGTTCTGCGTAAGATAAAAAGTTAAAAAGGAGTAACATAACTAAAAATATAATAGTAATTAGAATAGTTATACTAATTAAAAAATTTTAATAGTTGCAACAAATATTTAAAATGACACTGATAACATGTTAGTTTGCATATTATAACTAAGGTTAAATACACGAATTTACGATAAAGAAGTTTCATGGAAATTTTGGCAGGGGTTCACAAGTTGTTGTATTTGAAATTGTATGTTGAAATTCAAAGTAAAAATACCCTAACTCTAATAAACGGCAACCAAATTGTCAGACTTAATTTAATTTTTTCGTGGACTTCAAAACTTCAAGAGACACTAACTTCTTGAAGTTCGCATAGCATCATGTTCCATGTTACCAAGTGTTCTTGATTGTGTTAAAAAAAGTTTTGTATTTTACCGAATTTCCTTCAGTGTAAAGTTACAGAGCCATGAAAAAATCTTAAAACTCAGAAAAAAATTGGCACTTTGCTGTTTGTATAACCATCTGTACAATGTTTATATCGGCGCATGAGAAGGAGTAAACTGATTAGGAAATTGTGGTTTCTCTTGCCACTTAAGGCGTTCCACAGCAAGGCCAGCCACGCTGTCTCACGACTTGCGGTTCCCTAAAATACGCGGTCGTAAAGTGGGTCTACTACACCATAATTTTCCGCTCTCTTTGATAACATGTTACATTCGTTTGTTTCTTGTCCATTACGAGTAGAAATTCTCGTAGTGCATTCATAGTGAGTTCTTTCATTCACATACCAAAACTAATAGGCCCTACGTATATTATGTAAGTGTCTGTGTGTGTATAGGTATGTATGTATGTATGTATGTATGTATGTATGTATATATATACATATACATACATACATACATACATAAACACAACACATATGCTTGTATAGAGAATATATGCATGTATGCATTTTTTTTAGTCTACATTTCAGTTGATTTTCATATTAAAATATGTAAAGTGTCATATTTAAAGATCAAGTACTGTTATAAGCAGTTTGTACGAACAATTAGTTGAAATTCTTTTAAATTCAAGGGAAGCTAATGACTCGTACATATAAGGGAAAATTACTGCACTGAAACGTACATAGAAATTTCTTATAAATAAAATAAGAACATTTTGAAGCATTTGAAGAAATGTTATTATGCAATTGTACTTATTACACAGAATATAATTAATCACATTAAACTTATCGGTGGCCGTGGGACTCGCACCAGCTCGCACTGCACCAGCTCGCACTGCACCAGCTCATTACTGTACGTTAACCATCTCACCGCTGAAAATGTTCATGAATCCTACTTGTGTAACGTAGGTCGAACTTTCCACTGAACTTGTGTTTACGAAGAAGGCAGGAAGTTCTGCACATATTGTATTTCTTGCGTATTTGATAAATTTGAATGTAGTGCATGTGGATTTTACTGAACAGTGCGGTAATTTTACATTAATTTTTATGTAAAGGAAAATAATTTTCCCCTAACAGCAAGGAGATTTCACTGCCACATAAGTGAATTTTCCGTTACACTTCAGTAAGTCCCCTTTATATATTTTGGAAAATACATTTTTCATATACGTTAAGGTATATTACCATATAAATTTTTATATTTTTGCGGTGAACATTGACAACTATTCGGAGGCAAGTTCATGAAAAAAACCTCGGAATGGGTGCAGTGAGTGACACAACATTTATTTGTTCACCATGCAAGTGCTTTTCTTCTCCAAGAATTGCAATTTAGATAAACGGTTTGTATTTTTTGTGGCTTTTAGAAGTTTGTAATTCTAAAAATTATCGTCAATTCACTCATATAAAATTTTATTTTAATTCTTTTACGTCTGCTTTGTATGGCTGTGTTGCTATGTTTTTTTTGTTCGTGCGCTAAAATACTTAATTTGTAAACAAAAAGTCTTCTTTTACAATCGAAGGACATGGGGCAGAGTTTGGTACAAGAGTTCAAATTGGTGAGTGTTTGTTTCGGGACACAGGGACATGAGAGATGCGGAAAGCAACCTGTTGGCAGTGTGTCACGTGCGTCAATCATTTGTCTTAGGACCCAGACTAGAGCAGCACAATTGTAGACAGACCATACAGCCGGATCCACCACACTTAACGTACACACGCAGGCATGCACGTACATGAAGGTTTTTTATTGGAGTCACAACACTACATAATATAAATATGTACAAAATTTGTTTTTGTTGGTGCAAAATGTTGGCTGTGAATTATAGCACCTTAATATTTTTAGAGGTGAGGTTAGAGAGTTCCTCGGCCATTTAACGAGGTCTTAAGTACCGATAAGTGTGAAATGAGGTAAAGGGTCAATACAACATCCATATCCGAGCCAGGATTCTAACCCAGGACCTCTCGCACCATACACCGTCGCCTAACCAACTACGCCACGGAGTTTTGGAAAGAAACGTATAAAGTACTGTACGACGCTTGACGATAAGCCAAACTGGCGTGCAAAGTTTTTCTTGTAGTATTTTTCCTACGGGACTTTAAGCGGTAGACCACAGCATTTTATTTTTGAATAGTGTGAAATAAAGACCAACGCATGCCTCTCGCTTTGCACTTTACGAATTCAGGTAATATTTTCGCAATTACAGTAGTCTAAATAAACCGTTTTTAACCATTTTTAGAGGCCCGAAAATCATGTTTCTAACAAGCGTGGTGAATTTCTCAAAACGTAGAAGCATCGTTTCAAGTGTGTGTTCTTTTCGTAGATAAACGTAATTGGAATAAGTTAAGCGGTTTCGCGGTAAAAAAGACTACGCGTGACACACTGCAACACGCCGTCCATGCTCCAGTCGAGGACTGGTATTAAAGGCCATTGCTCTCTCTCTCTCTCTCTAGTTTCTAGTTTCCATTTTTTTTTTTAGCGATATTAATGTTTTGCGCCTAAACGAGAGCAGATATCAAAGATCTGTCTGGCAGTTCCGTTTAAAATAGTATTCTCCATGTTGGCTGATATTTTCGCCAGTAAATACTATGGTTGTAGCTAGTAATGCAGTTAATGACATTATTGTTAGATAACTTTTTAGTCGGAACGTTATAATTTCTTGCTTTGAAAAAATTAGCTATTACGACAAAAACCGTACTAAACAAAACTGCCAGATATTTTATACCTGCTCTCTTTCAAGTTTGAAAAAATAATAATTGAAAGAACAGTGTAAACTAAAGAGCATGACCGTAAGCTGGATTAACGACCACCGCGTAGGTAAGGAATAAAGTTGAACAACTCAGTCAGGTATGTACGCACGCTGCGTAATGTCAATGCTTGTAAGCACATTCAGTATTTCTTCTTTAACACGTAGGCACGCTTAGTGTTGGTTGTGAAACCAGTTTAAGGCCCCTTTTATGCACACATTATGTCGCGCGACAAAAGTCGTCCGTTTTGTAACTGCATGGGAGATAATGGATCCGTTTATGCTTTGTCTCGCGTATTGACGACGGCATTTTGCGGTCGTGTTTTGAAAAACATGCCGTCGTGATCTAGAGAACGCCGCCGCTGGCAAAACGCTTGACTAGCCAGCTGTAGTTACGGTACTAATTCTGCTCAATTTGTAAGCCATCCCAGTATTATTTAAAATCACTGTTTCCCCATACATAAACTACTCTTTACAGTAGTACAGTATATAGCCTATTAGACAATCGACAACTGTATACAGCGATCTTTGAACGATTCTCGCAATGGGTTCGTATTATTAACATTAAAGTTTTTTTGGACATGTCCAAAAAATCTATTATGTTCATAACTGTATAGGCTACCGGCAATGGAAAAATAATGTTATACAGGATGTTGCAAAATTCCATGTCAATATTCTAGGGAAACAATCGTCACGTGTAGAGGAACAAAAAGTGTTACATGAACATAGGTCCAAAAACGCACCGTTTCTGCGCTACAGTTGGCAATACATGACGTATGGTTGATAGAGTGTGGGTAGGATCATGTTGCTGTGGGGCATCATTACAGTAGTACATAACATGTTACTATGCCACACACTACACCACTAACACATAGACAGTAGGAACAACTGTGACACAGCAACATGATCCTGCCAGCGCGCTATCAACCATACGTCATGTATGCCAACTGTAGTGCAAAAACATTGCGTTTTTGGACCTATGTTCATATAAAACATTTTTTGTTCCTCTACACGTGAGGATTGTTTCCCTAGAATATTCACTTGGAATTTTGCAACACCCTTTTGAAAAATGTTTCTATGCCACATTGTCCAGAATCTTCTTTACAGTCCGAAATTGCTGATGGCACAAATGAGAATGAAGATAATGGCGCGTACTCTGCAGTGGGACATACAGACGAATAACAACAACAGGGGGACTGAGGCAGAGCAGCAAGGCAGCTATTCTCGCAGTACGATGCACAGACAGAAGAAGAGGAAATTGTAGTATAAGCTTTAGAATTACGTCGACAATTACGAGCATGAAAGAAGTTCCAGACCAGAAGAGCATAGCTCCGACGACACGGATTTTTTCTTTCCTTATTATCAATTTTAAAACCTCTTTCACTTCACCAGAAACTGAACTTTAGAATGGATGTGGTGGCATTAGTTGTTAACTACGCTGAACAATTTCCAGCATCGACAGTGGTAGGCCCAGCCTGCTCTTCCCAGTCCCAACCTACGATGCCATCATCGGCACACTTCAACAATGCAGTTCCACGTCTTCATCATTTTCCACAGCAATTATCTAATGCCTACGAATAAAGTTTTCCAACAGAACTGCAAGACTTTCAGCCCAACCACCCAGCATCCATTCATCCACTAAATCGACTTAACTCTCGGGAGCATGTAATTGACCATCAATCAAATGCTCGTAACCCACAGGAAGATTTGCATTTGTTGTAATTACAAACCCAGTAGCCACAACAAGTATGCTCTTGCAATTTTCCGAATCATGCTGAAAATTCTGAATCCAATTGTTCACAGCCATGAATCCTCCGTATAGGATGATTCCGTACATATGTTTAATTTACAACATTTTGAGTTGATGAAACAATGAATAATTGGTGAAACACATTCGTTTGTCTACACGTATCCAGACACCTAGCTTTTAAGAGTGTGCGGTAATGATAGGTTTATCAGTGAATTTTGAAGACATTCGTCAAGAACGTTTTTAAGCATGTTTACACTAAATTGCCGAAGACGTTTTTAGGACTGAAAATATGGTTTTAATGCATGGAAATTTTGGTTATCTATTTTCATTATTTTTGTGATTACAGTAAGGGTTGCAGTGTTTCTTTTGTTTTACGAATACCGTGATGTAAGGAAGTTTGTTATTAGATGCATTGTTAACAACGACGTGACGAATTTATCTGCATTCTCTTGTTGACTTTCCTAAAAGTTATTGCAACATTTCTTTTGGACAAAATGATAAGCTCAAACTAAATCTTGCCTAGCTTCAATTCTTTCTTGGAATTTTACCACTAGTTCATAAAAATGCCAGACATATGAAAGAATTTTGAAAAATTCAGCCAGATTATCTTGCTTAGTTTACCGAACAGGTTTCGAAATGCCCCATCCACGTATCTAGCTGAGTTTATAGAATGGACAGCCCATATTCTTTCACGTCTTTTGTTTACAAGTTTATACGCTAAATAAATAACGCACGGATCACTTTTTCCTCGCGAATGTCTGGTAGTGGCAGCACTGATTGCATCCTCTTCGCGACAGCTTGCCGTCGGAGAAACGAGCTACACGAAACGCCGTATATACACGGGCTTTTAAAACGCGCGGGAAACTGCGGTCGCCGGTCGCGCGACACAAAATGCGTCCATGAAAGGCACTTACGAGACACATTGTCTCGCTAAATAAGTCAGGTTCCTGCCGTACAACCACCGAGCTCCGAAGAACCACTCTTCTAGCAGCTGTCCATGACATCGCACAGCAGACGTGAAGTAGCGTAAGGAGGGGGTTCTGGTCCTCTGTGTCAGGGACAAGAGGCTGCCGTCCGCGAGGGCACAGAGCAGGCACACGTGTAGAAGCAAATCCCGGCCGTTCGTCGCTAGCACGAGGTCGCCTCACCAACCGTCGCTCGCGCCAAACAGTAGGATCGGCGTTCCAGCCAATGACGTCGGAAATTCTGGGCAACTTAAGCACGAGGTCATCTGAAGGCGTGGCACACTTCGCTCCACTTTTGTAGCGTGGGGGAAACCTTTATTGGCCAGTCTACCGTAGAAATCTTTAGAGAATGTAACGTTATTTTTTAAAATTGTTACTGAGCGGGGTGGCAACATTCGCATTCGGGAGGACCCGGGTTCAATCCCCGGCTCCGGACATCCTGATTTCGGTTTTCCATGGTTCACCAAAATCACTTCAGGCGAATGCTAGGACGGATCCTTAACGAAGGCCATGAACGACTCATCTCCCAGTTCCTGCCATTGTACCAAGTTATGTATCGCCGTCTCTGATGACCTGGCTGACGACGAAACGTAAAGCACACTTTCGTTGAACATTTAGTTGATGATTTCGCATTACATGTGCTAATACGTGTTTTTATTTTCATTGCACTGTACGTCACGTTGACATCAGGTCGTTACAGATACGCTTCAAAACAAATTAAAAATTTTAAGTGGGAGAGGAATTGGCAATGACTTTAGTTAAGGAACCATCCCGCGTTCCCCTGAAGCGAATTTGGGAAACCGTGATTATTGAAATCATGATGTTTGGAGCCGGGAATCGAAACCGAGTTCTCCCGAATGCTAGTCCAACGCATTGCGCCGCTTCGAACTGTCTTCATTCGCCACTGAAGTTAGTACTGTAATTGACAGACACTATGTAACATGGCAACCTCATTATCTTAATCACGAATAAGTATAATGATTATAAAATAGTATCAATAGAAAATTTTCACCGCATAGTTCCACTTATTGTTTACGTGATATTTGAATTATTCTTTAATTCTCTCATTAAATCATATGTTCTATATTTTCTTACATAATTACGCATGTAAATACCGCGTGAGATACCACGAGTGAAATAAAAATCTCAAAACGTACTGGCAACATAGACGTCTATGATACAAGAACAAAACCGAGTGAGTCTAGAAATCCTGTGTCCAATACATTCAAAGATGATAGTTTTTTTGTTCATGAAATATAAAGTAGTATTTCATCAAATGCGTAGACTGTTTGATATCTTTCGGATTCTTACTGTATTGAGTTTTTTTATTTTTTAAAATTTCCCTCTAAATCTTTTCAATAGTTACAGCAGATATATTACATTACTCATTCCACGTCTTGGACTCTGAACACGCAAGACAATATTAAATTTAATAATGTGATTGTATGTGTGTATAGGTATTTGACATATATATGTGTGTGTATAAAGCTATAAAGATGTTCACAATAATCACCGACAAACTCCGGTAGGAAGGCAGTTTGTGCGACACCGTAATTTAAAACTTTTATTTCACTATAAATCGAAAACTGGTCCACGTAAACTTAGAATACCGTACTCAAAATATTACTTCATGTTAATTTGGCCGATAGTGCAACAGAAAACGCCAGTTGATACCTTGTACCCTTTCAAAAATAAAAGGGGTTGCCACCCTTAAATTGCTATCAACTTTTGTAACGTCGAGATATTCTAACATTTGTTTAACATTTGATTTTGAACCATTGAGTAATGTGACGTGAGTAATAAAATTGTCCTTTTGTAGCATATGTGAGGACGGATAGTTTTTGTGCAAAATGTACGTGAAGATTGGGCGTGGTGATACAGAACCTAGAGCGTAGGCAACACTGCGTACGGCACCGTACAGAAGTTGCTGGAAATTATATATATAAAGTAAACACGTCACGAGGTTAGTTTGGGTATCATCGAACTTTAGCTTGAGGTGTTCAAACAGTAACCCAAGTAGAATCTTCAAGTTTCCAGTAAGTTACTAGACGCTGAACTGTTTGCACGCTATCATACATTAACCTGATGACTGAGCAACTTTGCCTTATCCCAGCAGCAGTGGCGTGTATTCAATAGACGCTAGGTAAGCACTGCTTACCCTGTGATGTTCTCTAATGTAATATTTTTTGCTATCTGGTAAAACCCTCGTTCATTCATGTACCAATATTATCCGCGCGCGAGAATGGATTGAATACGTACTCAGTGGTTATTGTTGCGGGCCGCGGCGGGCAGCGTAATGTTTTCGTCCACCCGCC